>CAUYRT010049460.1:0-22390 GCA_963574885.1 Lepilemur ruficaudatus
TGATAATATTTTAATATGTTTTCACTGGGAAATATTAATAATTTCAATTTTTCACTAAATGTTCTAGATAAAATGAATGTTCCTTCTTTCATCTTTGCAATGATTGAGAGTTTGTAATTTTTCATACACCTTAAATTGAACCATTGGTTTTTGGCAGAAAGTCACTGTCAGTAGTCCATGAAACAAATGGAGTAAGTTGGCCTTTTTGTGGTTTTCATCATTCTTGTACGGCAGATGAGTGCTCAACAGTAAGCTCAGTCTGTTAGCCTGACAAATGTCATATCCATTTCTACATAAAAATGTATTATTTTATGACCATAGTTTTTGTAGAAAATCCATAGATTAGCATTGTCATTTAAAATGTTTTAAGTTTAGGGCAATGATAGATTTATATTTGCTTGGTTTTCACTTTGAGCTCAAAATATATGATTTTTTTTCATAGATACCGTCATATAGGACATTATTAATAACACTGAAATTTTCAGAAAATAATGCATGTTCAGTGAAAAGGCACATTTTAACATTAAATTTCTGTCATTGAATCTTACCAATAAAGAATGTGATAATTTCATGTATGCTTTGTATATTCCTCTGTTGTATTCTACAATTAAAAATCAAAATGTATAAGAAAACATTTTAGACAATAACATAAAATGCAACAGTTTAAAATCTGTCATTTAATATTATATCAATACTCTATGACAATGATTTATAGGACCTATAAACTCCCCAAATCCTCCAGACTGGATTCAAGTTAGTCCAAATTACAGCATATCAGCAGTTGAGTTAGTATTTATTTGGTGTCTTCTTTCTTTTAAAATTAGCTTAGCACTTCAAATTATAATCTATATTTAAAGAAAAAATATGTCTTTGGTAATAATGTTACCAATATAACAAGAAAAAGGTTTCCAGGTTTCCAAGAATGTTTTGTTTTATTTTATTTTCATAAGAAATAGAAGCCTGATTGGGCTCTCTTGACACCTTGGACTTGTCATTTTAGATGTTTGGGAGACATTTAATTTCATATACTCTCTTTGGAAAATAAGTTTCGGAAAAGATGGTAACTAAAATTGTCATACTTAACACATTGTCTCACAATATATCTACTTATATGCCCTTATCTCTCAATAGAATGAATGTTTCAAAAACAATGTCTAGGTCCTGTACATCTTTTATACCCTCGGTCTTAGTGAGTGGTACAGAGACCTGTAAGAAACAAGTTTTTTCACTGAATATGTAGATATATCAAGGTATTTGATATTTTAACCTCACTGTATTGTGGGATAACAACCTATGACAACACAGTCACTTGATTTTTCTCCTACCTTAAGGCCTACTTTTTCCAGTATCCTTACAATAGTTCTTTGCCTATTATAATTCTAAATTCTGATGTTCCCTAGAGTTGTGTCCTTAGAACTTTGTATGGGATGATTCCCAAAACTATATTCCCAAGCCCAACCTACCCATAATACTCTCCTCAAAATTATATGTGAGCATGTGTATACATATATATGCACACACAAGGACACAAACATGCACACCCACACTCACACATATATACATATATATCTTCTCCAGTTGAAAAGATATTTATATACCTATATTTCTCCTATGCCTTTCATAGGCATTTTATTCAATTATTTAATCATTTGTTTATTCAGAAATGTTATTGAGCACCTACCTCAAGAAAGTATGACATTCATCACTCAAAATTAATATGACTTAAAACAAAACAATGGTTGATTCCCTCCACCTTCAATGAATCTGATTTTTAAGTCTTCTCTATTTACATAAATTATTATACCATTCATACCTTGAGCACATTTTTAAATTTATTAATGTTTATTAATAAATAAAATATATGGGGCCAAGTACATATAACATACATTTACCATCTTAACCATTTTAAGTGTGCATGCAGTTCTCCTCTCCCCATGCCCTGCCCCTGGAAACCATCATTCTAATTTCTGTCTCTATGATTTTGACTGTTCTATCTCATATAGATGGAAATATGCAGTATTTTTCTTTTTGTTAATGGCTTCTTTCACTTAACATAATGACGTCTAGGTTCATCCCTGTTGTAGCACATGTCGGAACTGCCTCTCTTTTTAAGGTTGAATAATATTCCATTGTATGTATATACCCCACTTTGCTTATCCAATCATCTGTTGATGGACACTTGAGCTGCTTCCACATTGTAGCTATTGTAAATAATGGTACTATAATAAACATAAGTATACAAATATCTCTTCAAGACTCTACTTTTAATTCTTTTGGTATATATCCAAAAGTAGAGTTGCTGCAACATAGAACACTTTATTTTTGATATATGTTCATGTCTGAATCTTATTTTCAGTAGCTCTCACTCTCTCTGGGACTATTATCCTGTTCTAAGCTTTAATCAACTGCAGCCTCCAAACTGATAACCTTACCTCCACTCTTGTTATACAGTCCTCTTTCTCTACAGCAACCATGGTAAGATCTTTAAAGCACAAATATAGTTAATAAATTCCACCTTCCCAAAAAAGATGGATGACAATGGAAATCATCCCAAATTTCTCACGATGGTCTACAATGCCAGCATCACAAAAACAACTGGCTTCTGAATCGTTATTGCCAAATATATCTGTATTTTCTATCCAGTATGTAAGGCCCTAGTCATCATGGCTTTTTTCTGTCTCTCAGAAATACAAAGTACTTTTCTCTTCCAAAGTATTTCTATTTTTTTTTTAATTTTTGATGTTTGTTTGTTTTCAGATTAGAAAATATTCCCTCAAATGTTCACATGCCTGACATTTCTCTACATTGAAGTGCCATCTCAAATGCCATTTTTCCAGGGTGAACTTCTCTCATGATCCTTGGCAAAAGACTCACACAGTCAGTTTTACATTATGCATGATCATATTATACTTTCTTTTCTGTTCTTATTACTATATGGAATTATCCTACTGGTTTGTTTATATTACATTAGAAATAGTAGATTTGTTTAGGGCAAATTTAGACTATAAAATATCCATCACTTTCTTAAATCTCTTGTATTACAAAGCCAAGGAAGATAGTGTGGTCCCTTTACCTCTTACCCATTACCCCTGGTCCCACCCTGGAGGACTAGGAATTTTACAATGACTTCAAAATTTGGACATAAAGAGCCTAGATTATATAAACTTGCTATCCTGGGATGATGGTAGACTCCACACCAGAGACATTAGAACAGCTTATTGTTACCAAAGGCCTTCTGGGATTCCACATGACTGTGGATATCAGTATGAATAAATGCCAACAAGCATAGGCCTAGAAAAATGTAACACTGTGGCCCAAAAGGGATGGAGGCAGACAGGTGGCATCCTGAATTGAATAAGTTACTAGAGGAGACATGGAGAGAAAAAAAAAATATGGAAATGACTGAGACATACAAGGGCTTTCCAGAAAGTATCCAGACACATAACCATTCTCATTATATTAACATTAACAACGGCTGGATATTTTCTGGACAGCCCTCATATGTGAATTTGTTATATAATAGTATTTACTGTAGAATCAAACTTGAAGTTCCAGAACTAATTTTAAACTCATAATAGGCAAATAAACTTTCAATTTTTTAGCATAGTAAAATAATTAAAATATATCCCTGCAGCAACTAAGAACACACATATCCATAAAAGCAGAAGAGACTACTGGACTTTGATCCAGGTGATGTTGAAGCACATTGTTCACTATGAACAATTTCGAATTGAATAAGGCTGATGTAAATATTTTTATAAGCACAAAATTTGTAAACGGTTAACTTAGATTTTTTTACCCTATTAGAATCCATCTTGATCATAGGAGATAGTTATCAATTATGACAAACCAGGGTACACTAAGAATAAAAATACTCCTGTTATGTTAAACTATATGTGAAAACAATTTCCAAACAAATGTTATACTATTTTGTACTAAATATTTTCTGTGCTCTTTAGCATTTATTTCATGTGGAAAGTTTATTTCCAATATGCAATTGTCAATAGAAAAATGTATAAGAAGCATATCAAAACGTATGTGCAACTATGATTAGAGAAAGAATATATATAATGAAGATGTAAATAAATTTAGCTAGTAAAATAGCTGAGGAAAAAGAAAATATTTTGAGGGAGAGAGATTTATGCCTACTTATGGTGTTCTTTTTTGTTTTTCTTTCTTTCTTCCTTCCTTTCTTTCCTAGGGTGTTCTAGACAAACGGAAAGTTTAGGATGAAGATTGAGCATGCTGATGTTTTCTTAGCCGAAGCAGAGTTCAAGGCAGAGTGAGAGGAGGAGTTAACCAGGGGTATCTCAATATGAACCTTGCCATTAACTTAAATGAATGGTCCAGAACCATTATCACGCTCATAATTCACGTTCATGTGGGATATATTTAGTTGTCTCTCCTAGAGAAATGATACTTCACCATACAAGATTAATATAGCTGGGGCCCTGGTGGCCGTTATGTTGCCACAGGTTTATGGTTTTTCTACAGTATTTTGATTTATGATACCCTTCCTTTTAATAGAGGTTCATTATTTGTACATTAAAGTTGTAACTTACTCCATCATATGGGGACTTCTATTAATCAGGGAGCCTACATAGTCCCGTCTGACATTACTGTCCTTTTTGACAGTATTGCTCAAGCCGGGTAATTTGTTAAATGCGCAGGCCCTCTGTGGCTTAAGATTCACTTCAACAGCTGGAGAAACATTTTCATTCTGACGCAAAATGACTCTTATGTGTCATTTCATATGTCATTTAATCTAGGTGATTGACTCTTCAATTTAACTAACTCGATACCATCTATTTATTTTGATTTTGTAGAGTTTCGCTTTTAAAAAATCCAAAAATATGAAACTACACCCTCTCCTTGGCTTACCATGTCGCTTGGTAAAGTAGCGAGGAGGCGAAAAGAGAACACTTCGAGACCCTGGCCTTTGGTTCGTAGTGCTAAGAGTCTGTTTTTCATAGGTGTTATTTTATCTGAGCAGGAGGTTGTTTAATATTAGATTTAATACTTATGAGCTTTTCAAAGTGCTGAAATTCCACACACATGTAATCTGTTGTAGGTTTACAGATATTATATTTTTATGTAACTTTATATTTTGTTCCAGAACTCCATATTTAAAAAGAGAAGAACAATTCTGATGAGATTTGTTTGCTAAGAACTATGAGGGCTGTCCAGAAAGTATCCAGACATAATTTTCACAATTTTTCATATTACATGGCTGGATACTTTCTGGACAGACCTTGTATAAATTGTGAATTTTTGATGAAATAATACCATTGAGCAAACTCCATTTAGTGATTTGGGATTTAGGAAAGCTCTATTTGAATTTTGAATTTGCACGGCAAATTCAGGGAATATAATGCCTCATGTAAACATATGAAGGGTAAAATGATAACAAGTAAAATATCTTGGTTCAAGATATGTATTAATAATATATATTTGCCATGAACAATATTTAAGTCCTATGCTAGAATAGGTATGTAGAATTTTCCAGAGGCTGAACATGCAAATAGAGATTAAAATCAACATATTAAGAGTAACCACAGCTATAAGGAATTGGAAAGTTGATTTTTTTCTTGGATCTTATTAAATTTATGTAGTTTCCTAATTAAAATACTATATTGCTGATTAAAATTTGAGCACAGGTATACCATTCAAACGTCTTATTTTTAGTATTTTATTTCACATTGGAAAAATAGAATCTGTATTACCTGTATACCTTTTTTCTAAAGGTGAAGAATGAATCTAGGGGAAGAGCCATCTCATTACCACACAATTATGCCAGTGTTTATAGATATATTATTGTATTACTTTCTAATTATTATAGTAATAGAACAGTTCAGATTCAATTTGTACTTTAGCTAGATTATAGATAAAACCTGCATTTTATGCTTTGTTTCCTAATAAGAAAAGCTTGAATGACTACCACAGGGAGGAAGGAATGAAGACAGGGAAAGAGAGAGAAAATAAAAAACAGAGAGAGAAAGAGAGAGAGAAACAATCAGAGAAGGCAAAGATAGAAGTACGCATATAGAATAATAGGAATTTCCCTGTGGATAAAGGCAAAAGACACATTGTAGAAGAGAAACTGTATCCTTGGACACACCTTAGTGGTATAGCTGTACTGAGATTTCCACATTAAGTTTTTTAGGGTTCTAAAGGTAGTTGCTTTTTAATGCTATGTAACAAACGACCACAAAAACATTGGCTTAAACACACACACATATAAATTATCTCAGTTTCTGAAGATCAAATTTCTAGGTGTACCTGAACTAGGTTATCTCCTTCAGGGTTTCTGCATCTCAGTCCACAATACAGTTGGCTGGAACTACACTCTCATCAGAGGCTGGACTGGGGAAATGGTCATCTGCATGCTCCCTCAGGTTGCTGGCAGAAATCATTTCTTTGTGGCCGCAGGATTGAGGCTTCCTTTTCTTGCTAGAGACTCCCCCTTCTTCGAGAGTCTATCCACGGTTCCTCACAATGCCAGCTTCCCCAAGTGGCTTCTCACTTCATGGGAGCTGACTTCGTCAAAGCCAGCAACACAGTCTCTTTGGCTTTAGTGGGGGCCCAGTTCCTCTTTTAAGGATTTTCAACTGATTAAATCAGGCTCATTAAAGATAATTGCCTTTTTAATTAACTCAAAGTCAGTGAATTTGGGACCTTAATTATGTCTACAAATGCCCTTCACCTTTACCATATTGAATTGGCTGGAGTTAAGTTATAGGGCTTCTCCTCTTTCAAGTGGAGGGGATTGTAATGGGTGTGAAGATCAAGGACAGGAAACAAGGGAGTCTGAGTTTGTTGACTATATTAGAATTATAAAAGGATGAGACATAGCCATTCTGAAAAAAATATTGCTAATTTTGATTCACAAGTTAAGGTAAATAGACATGTGCTTACAGTTAAATATCAGTGAGTACATGAAAATATCTATTATCTCAGGGGAGAGGTAGCAGAAACAAATACCAAAGGGCTTATATGGCCCACATATTTAGATAATTATGATCATATTACAAAAGAATGAATGATGAAATGTTAAAAATGGGCAATACAAATTATCAAAAATTATTTCTGGATAATCAACAGTTAAATGAGCATTTTAGAAGATTAAGAAGGAAATAGTGAAATTGCAAATGCATTATATAAAAAACTGTTAATTTTATAGTAAAGGTACAGTAAAGAAAAATTTGAAATATGATTAAGAGATTTAGAGTCTTGCAAAAGGAAAAGAAATTGAATGGAGAATAGAAAAATTCTCAAAGGATAATGATTAACAATTTCCTGGAACTAGTGAAAGACATGAATCCACTTACTGAGAAATCACTATATATATCAAGAAGAATGAAAAGTATAAATTTTCACTTGACACCATGAATTTTATATTGTAAGGTAACAAGGATAAAAAAGGACATTAAAAACAACTAGAGAGCTATTTTGTGCTCTGGGATGGTTGATGGGAAAGATTGTACCCAAAGACATTTTCTGGATATGAGGAGTAGAGTCACCAGTAGTGATCAAAAAGAACATTTTGTTAAGTATCTGAGCTCTCAGAGATTTAAGATTCACAATTGGAATTGTGAATTGGAAAATTGGAATTGGAAATTGGAAATTGGAATTGGGAATTGGAATTGGAAAAAAAAATTTGTAATTGGAAAAAAAATTTTGTTTTGTTGCAAAATGACACATATTTCATTTCATACATCAGTTTATATAAGTAATATACATGATTTACCAAGTGATTTGGTTAAATCATGATGGAATGTGATTTTATAACTTTGTAGCATTTAAAGCAAAACCTTACACAATTTAGTTACATAGGTGATTGAGTTAGAATGATATTAAAATGAAACATATGGAAAAAAAGACTGAGAAAGAAACAAAGGAGACTGTAGCACTTGAGAACTTATTAAGGAGGTCTAATATATTTATAATTTAAGGTTCAGAAAAAGGGATAAGGCAAGAAAAGATAACTAATGTTTATTTATGTATGCTCTTGGTAGCTTTGTTGAAATTGATTTGGCCATAAATGCATGGATTTATTTTTGGGTTTTCTATTCTGTTACACTGATCTATCTGTTTTTATGCCAATGCCATGCTATTTTGCTTACTACAGCTTTGTGGTATATTTTGAAATCAGGAATTGCGATTTCTATAGGTTCGTTATTTTCACTTCTGATTGCTTTGGCTACTTGGGGTATTTTGTGGTTCCATACAAATTTCTGAATTGTTTTTTTCTATTTCTGTGAAAAATTACATTGGTATTTTGATAGGGATGGCATTCAATCTATAAATATTAATTCTCCCAATCTGTGATTATGAGATATTTTTTTCATTTTTTGTATCCTCTTCAATTTCTTCTATCAGTGTTTTGTAGTTTTCATTATAGGGATCTTTCATTTACTTGGTTAAATTTATTCTTCGGTATTTTCTGGTAGCTATTGTAAGTGGGATTGCTTTCCTGTTTTCTTTTTGGATTGTTCACTCTTGGAATAAAGAAATTAGAAAAATAGAATATTATAAAAAGCTTACATTCCTAAAGCAGTTAGGAAAAGAGGAAAAATTGAATAATTAAAGATGGGATGAATAGAAAATAAATTATAACGTGCTCTATTTAAAAACAACCTTATTGATAATTGCATTAAATGTAAGTGGGCTAAATACTCCAAATAAATATCAATATTATCAAAATGGCTAAAAGAAACTAAATCCAAATACATGATGCTTACAAGGAAAACACCACATGTGGATACAAATATTAAAGTGAAAGATTCAATAAGATGGGCAATGGAAGCAATAATTTTAAGAAATTGGACTAGTTATATTATTATCAAAGCAGGCTACTAATCAAATAATAATACCAAGGTAAAGAACAATATTTCATGATTATAAAATGGTTATTTCCTCATGAGGATATATTTCCTAATTGTGTACATATTTAATAACAGACATTTAAAATATGCAAATCAAACTCTCATAGAAATTAAAGGAGAAATAATGATAGTTAGAGATGTTAGAACACTAAACTTAACCAAAACAGCATGATTACAAAACAACTGGCATTCATATATGTTGGTGGGAAAGTAAAATGACACAGCCACTTTGGAAAGTGATAGATTGCTTCCTGTAAATGGAAACAAACATTTTACCACGCAATCCCACTCCCAGGAGAAATGATGATCTTTGCCCACACAAATATTTTTATGTAAAATGTTTATAGCAACATTATTTATGATAACCCCAAACTGGTACCAATAAAATGACTGTTAAATGAAAAAGAAATAAACAAATTGTGGCAATACTATGCCATGTGCTACTACTAAACAATAAAAATAAGCAAATTATTTTGTATATGTATCATCATAGATGAATTTAGAATCTTTATACTAAGTGAAAGAGGACGTATACGAAACCAACAGACACAAACACACAAAACACAACAAAATAAAAAACTCTTCATATGTATGTTTCCATTTATATGATATTCTGCAAGGGGCACAACTATGAAGAAGGAATTACATAGTTGCCACTGGTTAGAGGTGGGGAAGGGTGTGGATTGATTGTAAAAATCACAAGAAAATATTTTGGACTGATGGGAATGTTCTATATTACAATGTACTGATTGTTACATGATATATATGTTTATCAGAATATATTGCAATATTTCCTTAAAAAATCCATTTTACTGTATGTAAATTGTATCCCTAAAAATACAGCAAAAAGAAGTAAAATACTTTTGGAGAATTAATTTTATTTTCTCTACTTTACTTTTCTGGTCTAGAATTTATACATATACTTATAATAGCCATTTCTTTAAGCACATCTGATAAGCTAATTGTAAAATAATAAAATTTAGAGGATAATATTTTGTGTTTATAGGTATATAATATATGTGATAGCAAGCAAGTATCATGCATTCAATACCTTTAAATAAGATTTTTACTTAGGAATTAGTCTTTGCAATATTTTGTTAATATGATTTCTTTGTTTATTTTAATGTTATATTAAATTTGGAGTGCTAAAAATAAATTAAAGCAATATTCTAACATTTGCCACTAATACATTAATATCTTCACAAACTAACCAAAACACATTTCTTGCTATTACATTATACTACAAGAAAGCAATTTTCTATTCAACTTTTATGTTTTATAGATGGAGGAAATTCAGACAGGGATATTAAGTCATTTGCTTAGTGCTTGGCATAAGTCTTCAGAGACTAAAAGATGTGTACCATAGCGCTGTTCACATATTTACATGCTATGAGCTTGCTCCCCACTGTCAGTTCATGTAGTATCTCCATGGCTTAGTTTCCTCATATTTTCTAGGAGATTTGATCACATTATAATACATTCTTCCCCCAAATCTCCTATTGCTAGCCATACAAAGACTAAATCCCTTAGTTCACAATTTTGAGTAGTGTATAGTCTCAATTCTCATTCCAAATCTTTCAAGTTTTCCAATCTCTGCTTGAGCTACTCTTGTATTCATTATTACACAGACATTTCTTATGATTTTCTTCATTTATTATTTTGTTATTGCCATTCCCTTTTCTCTTTTCCTACCCATTGTTTTTTTTTTTCAAATTTCAGACATGCATACCTTAAAGAACACTGAAAATCCTATATTCTTCAAGAAGCACTGTTTTGTTTTGTTCCTGTTCAAAAACTTAGAACTATATCCAGAAGTGGATTTATCGTGAATCAAAAATGAGCTGGAACTCAGTAATAAGTTGCAGTCATTTGCAGCAACCTCTTTCAAGATTCTAGGAAAAGCTATAGCAATATGTTCACATGATTAAATGCTTTGTAAAGGTTGCAAAAATTAGATATTATGAACATTTGCTAACACTGCAGTCCCTTTCCACCAGATCTTCCACTCTTCACTTTTTACTCTTTTACCATTGCTATTAGGTAGCCAGGGGTAATTTTGGGATTAGAAAAGGGGAAGTTGAATTGAGAGTATATTTAGTAAATTTAGTTCAGAATTAATGTGATTCTTATTTTTTTAATTCCAGTTATTTTTTTAATTCCAGTTTAATTTATTCATGGTTTTTAGATTGAAAAATGTATAAATTTATGGTGTACTACATGATGTTTTGATACATGTATTAATTGTGGCATGTTTAAATTGAGCTAACTAACATATGCATTTCCTCACATAGTTAATTTTTTTATGGAGGGAACACTTAAAATATACTACCTTAACAACTTTTAGGTATATAAATCATTGTTATTAACTATAACCATGTTGTACAATAGATCTCTTGATATTATTTTTCCCGTCTAACTGAGATTGTGTGTCCTTCGACCAACATCACCTCAGTCTGCAATCCCTCCAGCTCTGGAAACCACAATTCTTGTCTCTAGTTCTATCAGTCTGACTTTTGCAGATTCCACGTACAAGCGAAATCATGTGGTGTTTGTCTTTCTGAGCCTGGCTCATTTCACTTAACATAATATTTTCTAGGTTGATCCATTTTGTCACAAATGACAGGATTTCTCTATTTTTTAAGGGTGAACTATATTTCATTATACACACACACACACGTATACACATCACACTTTCTTTATCCATTTGCCATTGATACACACTTAGATTGATTTCGTATCTTGGATATTGGGAATAACACTGCAATGGACATGGAGTGCAGATATCTTTTCAACATACTGATTTCCTTTCTTTTGAATATATACCCAGTAGTGGGATTTCTGGATCATATGGTAGTTCTATTTTTAATTTTTTGAGGAACCTCCATATTGTTTTCCATAATGACTATACTAATTTACATTTCCATCAATAATGTACAAGAGTTCCCTTTTTTCCACATCCTCAACAGCAGTTGTCTTTTTGGTAATAGCCATTCTAACAGGTGTGAAGTGACATCTGATTGTGGTTTCAATTTGCATTTTCCTGGTTATTAGTGATGTTGACCAATTTTTTTCATGTACCTGGCCATTGTATGTCTTTTATTATTTTTTTTTTGAGAAATGTCTATTCAAGTCCTGTTCTTTTTTTAAAAAAAAATACGTTATTTGGTTTCTTGCCATTAAATTCAGTTGCTTATACATTTTGTATATTAACACTTCCTCAGATGTATGGTTTGCAAATATTTGCACCCATAACTAATTTGTCTCTTCACTATGTTGATTGTTATCTTTGATGTGCAGAAGTTTTTTAGTTTGTTGTAATCCTATTTATCTATTTTTATTTTTGTTGCTTGTGCTGTTGGGTTCATATCTATATCTATATCTATCTATCTATCTAGCCTAGACCAATCTCATGAGGCTTTTCCCTATGTTTTCTTCCAATAGTTTTACAGTTTCAGGTTTTAATTTAAGTCTTTATTCATTTTCAGTGGATTTTTGTATATGGTATGAGATAAAGGTCTAATTTCATTCTTCTGCATAGGGATATCCTATTTTCCCAACATCATTTGTTGAAGATACTATACTCTCTCCATTGTGTTGTTCTTGGCTTCTTTGCCAAATATTTATTGATCATAAATGTGCAGATTTATTTCTGGATTCTTTTTCTGTTCCACTTGTCTCTATGTCAATGAAAAAATATATTATGCTCATGGATTGGTAGAACCAACATTGTTAAAATGTCCGTACTACCCGAAGTGATTTACAGATTCAATGCAATCCCCACAAAAATACCAATGTCACAGTTCACAGATGTGGAAAAAAATAATTCTATGCTCCATTTGGAACCAGAAATGAGCCTGAATAAACAAAGCAATCTTAAACAAAAAGAGCAAACCTGGAGGTATCACATTACCAGACTTCAGACTATACTACAAGGCTATATAGTAACCAAAACAGCATTGAATTGGCACAAAAATAGAAACATATGCCAATGCAACAGAATAGAGAACCCAGATATAAAACCACCTGCCTACAGCCAACTGATCTTTGACAAGGCAGACAACACACATTGGGGCAAAAAAGTCCTATTCAATAAATGGTGCTGGAAAAATTGGATAGCCACATGCAGAAGAATGAAACAGGACCCCTTTCTCTCACCACCCATGAAAATTAATTCAAGATGAATAAAAGCCTTAAATGTAATGCATGAAAACATAAGAATTCTAGAAGAAAATGTAGAAAAAACTCTTCTAAGTATTGGTCTAGGCAAAGAATTAATGACTAAGACCCAATGGCAATCACAGAAAATACAAACATAAATAAATGGGATTTGATTAAACTAAAAAGCTTCTGTACAGCTAAGAAAACAATCAACAGAGCGGATAGACAACTTTCAGAATAGGAAAAAATATTCGCAAGCTATGCATCTAACAAAAGGCTAATATCCAGAGTCTACAAAGAACTCAGGCAAATAAGCAAGAAAAAAAAAATCAAAAAACAACCCCACTAAAAAGTAGGCAAAAGACATGAACAGAAGCTTTTCAAAAGAAAATAGACAAAGGGCCAATAAACATAGGGAAAAAGGCTGAATATCACTAATCATCAGAGAAGTGAAAATTAAAACCACAATGAGGTATCACCTTACTCCTGTTAGAAAGGCTTTTATTAAAAAATCCAAAAACAATAGATGTTGGCATGGGTGCAGAGAGAAAGGAATGCTTATACACTGTTGGTAGGACTATAATTGTACAAGTTCTATGGAAAACAGTAAGGAAATTTCTCAAAGAACTAAAAGTAGAACTGCCATTTAATCCAGCAATCCCAGTACTGGATATCTACCCGAAGGAAAACAAGTATTTCTATCAAAGAGACACCTGCACCTTGAATGTTCATTGAAGCATAATTCACAATTGCAAAGATGAGGAATGAATCCAACTGCCCATCAATTCATGAGCAGATTAATAAAATGTGGTATATGCATACCATGGATTACTATCTCTATAACTGTCTTCTTGCCTTGTCATCACATGGCAGAAAAGTAAGGCAGCTCTCTTTTATAAGGTTACTAATACCAATCATGAGGGCTACATCCTCATGACTGAATCACTTCCCAAAGGCCCCACCTGCAAATATTATCATATTGGGGTTAGGATTTCAACACATAAAATTTGGGGAGATGCAAATGTTCAACTTATACTCCTTGTGTAAATGAAGACCAAATACATCTCTTAGAGCCCAACTTTCATCTTGCTAACCATAACCTCATCCAGACAACCCAAGTTGAAAAAGCGCCTGAAGAAATCACATGAGCTCCTTGAGTGCAGGACCTTTGATTTGTTCCCTGTGGTGTCCTAATGTCTAGTGTAATATCTGGAAAGTAGTAGGTATGCCATAAATAAATGAAGATAAATGAGTAAATGAGGTATCTCATCTATTAGACAAGAAACAGAAAATGGTCTCCTGATTGTCAAACTATGAAGAATGGTATTTATGTAGGGCACTAGCCACACATATAGTTCCTTACTGCTCTTTAGTTTCAAATACTATTCTTTATCACATCTCTGATCCTCACATATGCCTAAGTACCCATGGTAAACAAGACTACCCCTTGGAAATTTCTCACTCATTTTGTGGAAGATAAATTCAAGGCTTAAAGAAATGAGTTGTTCACAGCCACGTAACTAGTTAATGGCAGTCCCTGGAAATTACTCCAACTGGAGTGTTCAGGCCCCATATCATCCTGCAAAGAATAAAGAAAATGTTTATATCACTCTAATCCACATAGAAGTATACCTCTCATTTCTTCTCGTCTACTTAACTGGAAAATTACATTTCCTTATCTGCAGCTTGCCACGTGTTCTTAATTCTCCTCTCTAGCTTCCCAGTACATGGCTGTGTTGTAGTCAGGTGAGAATGGTGCTTTGCATTTGCACCATTCTTGGGCTACATGATATATATGTTCTCATATATTTTATAGTTTTTGGTCTGTTGCATTTCATCTATCAATCAGCAATGTTAAGGAAACCTTAAGGATATCATTGATAAATATTTGCTGATTTGACTTTGTCCCCTCAGCCCTAATATTTTTAATATATCTAAATAGAACTGTGATTTCTATGTTATCCCTCAGGAAATGCCACTAACTGATTTATGATGCTGCTCATTTCCTCTGTTATTACTTATGTCAAGCCTAGTGTAAATATCAGTAGGGTGACTACTGGCAGGCAATTTCTAATTACTATTTGGATTGTAGCAGAAGTATCAGCTATAATTGGAAGAAAATGTTCATGGTTTGAAATATATTGAACAACCAAATACAACTTTCTATACTTAGGTGATTAACAAATATAGCATATGTAAAGTTACATAGTCATTTTATTTCACAGTTATGTATTTGCCAGGACTATTGACTTAGATTTTTTTAGGTCCATTCTCTAAACAATGAATAAAATTTATCTTAATATGAAACTTTTGTGATATTTAATGGCCTTTTTAGTGAAGGCAGGGAAAGCTTAGACCACACTTTCTGGCCTACTTTTCTCCTTGCCTCTGCCATTTGTGCACACAAATTTGAGCCAACAAGATTCACTTCCTGCACTGCCACTACCATCACCACTGTAATAATATCACCAGGAAGTCCAGTGCTTAATGGATACGAAAGATACCAAGTAGCATATGGTATTAAAGGGCCTTTCCAAGTTATTTTAGCAGAATAAGTAATATGAGAATTTAATGTACTACAAGCCAGTAGGGTATATGCCACCTTTCTAATTAAATTATCTGGCTATCAAATCCCAGTGTAATATGACTTTCTCCTTGTCAATAGTGTTATTGAGGTAAATGAATAGCTTTAAGAGTATTTGTCACAGAACTATATTTATATGTAGTGATCATAAAGAAGAAACCCCTAGAAATACAGAGCTCTATACCAACTGATAAGGGAAAGAAAAGAAAAAAAATAGGAGAGGCAAAGAAAAGAAAAGAAAATTTAAACATATATTTATCTCTTTATTTCCTGGTAATTAATGTTGTCCACTGGTCAGAGACTAAAGAACCGGGCATTGGTGTAAAAATAATTCAAATTCAGTAGGGTGACAATCAATAACTAATCTGATGCCAGGAAATAGGGGCTGAACTATTGATTTAATCAGGAAACATTGCCTTTAAAAAGGTGGAAAATGTACATAGAGGAGGAAAATATGCATCCTCCTTTTTAGGAAATATAAAATTATGTTCTCATTAATGTTTTGTTCTAAGAGAAGTTCAAGGGAAAATATCATTAGAGAGGCAAGTAAATTTAATATTCTTTATTATAAATCATAACTATAATAAACATGTGTTTGTTTTGTGCATGGTCCTAATTCCAAAAGCCTAATGACAATAAGTATTTATATCTCAGTGAGTATTTAGACTATTTCACAGGTATAATCTCTCATTTCTCCATGACCAATCTTCTCAAATGATATACTCCCAAATTAACTCAATTTTTCTTTCTTAATGAATTATAATATTTCTTCAAAACTCTACAGAAGTCAATTCTAGGAAGGTTCTGAGATTATGTTTACAAATCTAAGCAATATAAATGTTTTTAAATTCATGTCTTAAATGCTTTAACCTACAATAAGCCTTAAAATTCTGTGTATGTTTGCATGTGTGTGGATGCATGTGTGTGTAAAATATCAGTGAGCTCTGAAGTGAGTGTGGGTGCAAAGTCAAACAATGATAAAACTACAAGTAGAAAAATCAATTAAAGCCTCAAAATAAAGCATACTGAACAAACCTGGCTGAAAGCATTAAAAATATATATACCCTGGAATCTATGTGAACACATATAATTGGAAAAAAAAAACCTAACCTTTTGTTTGACCCTAATATCAATAAATCATTGTTAATCATATTTATTGAAATTTGTACATTATTTTATGTACAGACTTGTTCATAAAGAATCAAAAAAATAGAATGCAATGGGATGCAATTTACTGGTCTTTAAGCAAACAATAACATCTCCATATATTTACTAGAAGATAATCCTAAATTGTAAAACTTCTCAAAGTATTCAAAGATGCATAATTCAGAGAAAAGCATTATTATTTTAAGATATCTAAAATTCATTAGATGGCATTTTAAAATTATGATTCTCAGCAGAAACTGCTTTGTTTTAAAATTATGTCAGAGAAATTTTAGCATATATATTTTTATAAGTTAAAAGCATATAAAAATAAAAGTTTCTATCGAAATTATTTTATTGCATTTCAACATGAAAGTAAAAAATAATAGAAACAAACTCTACATTTTAGAAGTTATATAGTGACTTACAGATTGCAAAGCCAAAGAGAACAATTGAACAGAATTCATTATCAATTTCATTGCTTCTATCAATTTTATTTCAAGCTAAAACATTAAAAAACATAATATTTTATAGATCTCTAGGAAAGACATTCTGCTCATCATTTGGGTCATGTGCTCATGATATTTAAGAGAGAGGAGATGAAGCAACAGGCACTGGGTGGGGTAGGGTGGCCATATTAGTTTGCTAAATCTTTGTCTTAATCTGTTTTCTGTTGCTTACAACAAAATACCTGAAACTGGGTAATTTATAAAGAAAAGGAATTTATTACTTTTCGTCATGGAGGATAAGTCCAAGGTCTGGAGGATGTGTCTGGTGAGAATCTTCTTGCTGGTGGAGACTCTCTGAAGAGTCTGAAGTGAGCTCAGGGTATCACATGGTAACAGGGTTGAACATGATCACATGCTAGCTCATGTGTCTCTTCCTCTTACTATAAAGCCATCGGTTCTGCTTTCATGATAACCCATTAAGCTATTAATCCATAAATAGATTAATCCATTCATGAAAACAAACCCTCATGATCCAATCACACTTTTTAAAAGGCCCAGCCGCCTTTCAATGTTGTCACATTAGGGAATAAATTTCAACATAAGTTTTGAAGGGCAAAAATATTTAAACCATAGCAGGCTTCCATAATAAAGTATCACAGACTAGTGGCTTAATCAACAGAAATGTATTTTTTCACAATTTGGGAGGCTCGAAGTCCAAGATCAAAATATCAGCAGGGTTAGACCTTTTGAGGTCTCTCTTTTTGGCTTGCAGATGGCAATCTTTTGGTTTCTCAACATGGTCATCCTTCTGTTCATGTCTATATCCTAATTTCCTCTTCTCATAAAAATACCTGTTATATTGGGTTAGGATCCACCATATAGAGCCGATTTACCCTTAATGACCTCTTTAAATACCCACTCTCCAAAGTCACATTTGCAGGTAATAAAGACTAGGGCTTCAATATATATGAGACTTGGGGTGACAAAATTCAGTTCATAACAGTGGTGGTAAGGAGACAGGTGTGAGGTGCAGTTTGTTCTAAGAAACAACCTCACAAAACAGAAATGCCTTGACATGGATGTATTGGTGTATTATGAATGTGAATAATTCTTTGCCTTGAAACATCTTTGGTAAAATATATGAAAATCACCAAATACTTGGTGGGATTGGATTTCTTGCTGATAATTCATGTCATTTTATAATCAGGCTGATAGAACACTTAAAATGAAACAGCTCCTGAGTTTGCAAGGATAACTGACATATGAGTTAAAACATAATTTCGGTGAGTAAATTGTGAGACTCATAGTTTACTGGCATCATGTTAGGAATTCTGCCATTGTACTTATTTTCTTTATCCTTCCTCTATCTACATTATCATCTTATAGTTTTATCCCTATAAATGGATGTCATGTCTGTATACATTTATCCCTGATATTTAAAAAGACTTAAAATTAATGTTTAAAAATTATTATTAAAAGCATTAGGAATACTTTCATAATGTC
Organism: Lepilemur ruficaudatus; assembly: GCA_963574885.1. NCBI lineage: Eukaryota > Metazoa > Chordata > Mammalia > Primates > Lepilemuridae > Lepilemur > Lepilemur ruficaudatus. The sequence continues at coordinate 18,723 of CAUYRT010049460.1, forward strand.
TTAATCAAGAAAACATACATGCATTTAAATATCATATATTAGGACACATATTTCCTGCTCTCATATATATGAGCAAGGATGAAAACAAATTCATTATTTACCACCAATATTTTTATTTTTGAATACTAATATAGCCACACATAATATGTAGCTTTATAAGATAACTTGGTTAATAAATATATATGAAATGAAATATCAAATTCCTGATGATATACAATTATTTAAAAAAGTAGTACAGTTAATTCAGGAGTAGTCTGGCGACATTAAAGTTCAACCCATTGTTATATAGGGGGTAAAAGAAAATGGCTGGTTTCACTTAGCTAAATAATGCTTATGTCGATGGCTTCCCCTGACACTTGTATTCATTGGCCATGGTTCATTATTTATTCAACCCTTATTTTATATAGCAATTATTTTAAAATTTTAATGACTTGAGAAGATATTTTAGTATATTTTATGTAATTAAAAGTTGGAGTAGCAACATTTATTTAAGATTACATCACATCTTATAACTTTTTAAAACAATTATGCCATAGAAGAATTTGAATTCCATGTAAACTAATGCTCTCTGCACCATAAGGTGATGATGAAATGTTTGAAAGGATGAAAATGATAGAGGAATATTTTCTGTTCATTAAACTGCATGTTGTAAAACTATTTTCCATGATCTTTTTACATTAACTGATGAAAGATAAAAGAATATTAAATTTTCTCAGATGAGTTATAAATTTTGCACTTGTTCATTTTAAATGGACATAAGAATATGAGGTATTTTATCTTGTGTAGCCTAAAAATGCTAATTTTACCTCATCCTTGGCAATGAAATAAGGAAAGCGAATGCAATCAAGGGTAAATTCATCCTAAGAATTACTATTAAATCTGGAATGGCTGAAACTTAATAAAGTAGCAATGAGGCTGTTTTATGGATTGTATGTAAAAGAAAAAATTATGTCAAACTTAAAAACAAATACTGGAATCTTATTTAGTTTCTTTAAAAGGGAATTTGGACATAATAAACAAATCAGAAGAAATCGCAAATAAAGTAGCATGACACTAGATTTATGGCTATATTCACAGCAATGCAACTCTTTAGCTTAATCCATAGACAGTGAATTTTATACTATGATTAGAAACTTGGCTGAGGTGCATTTGATTAAATTTCACTGTCACACTAATTTATACTATTAAATACATATGATGGCAGAAAATGCAGTTTTTTAAAAGTGGTATATACTGAAGACAAAAAGTTTCAGAAATTGTCCCCTGGGACTTTTTCATCCAGGAATTGAAGAATACTTATCTATGGAAACATTGATAGAATAGGTTGAGTGTAAAGAAATGATATCTGGTATGAAAAAACAACAAAAATATCAAATATTAAATTGTGGAAAAATTGCAATAAAAACTGGCACCATAGATTGAATTTTTTAAAATATAAATTTGATTCAAATTAAATTTATAAGCTTCTATTTTCAGCTATAGTGAAGGAACAGGGACCAACTTACTCTTCTGATTTGAATAACTAGAAAACCAATATATTATATATATTAAACAAAGATTTTTCAATGTTGGATAACAAGCAGTATAGGGCAACAATTCCAGAGAAAAGGGAATAGAAAAGGTAAATCTTATGATACTACTTTCTGAAAAGAATGTCTATACGTAACTACAGGGAGGGATAACATCAAGACTAGAGCTCTTGCCAAGCTGAGAAGACAGAGAGGGAACAGAGTTCAGAGAGACCAACGTGGCTAGAAATTCTAGGGTTAAACAAAAAAGAGTGGAGGAAATGAATCAAGAGAAAGCCAAAAAGAGAGGAAACCTGGAGATCTGCAGAATGGTCCTTTCAACAATACAAGTACAATACGATTACCATATAGAGATCTTAAATCACCTGCTATAAATATATTCTTTATGTTCCTGTAGGTAGTCAAAAGCATGAAACTGATGAGGAAAAAAATGAAAGATATTAAAAAGAATAAAAACGTCAAGTTTCTAGAGAAGAAACAGAAAATACCTGACAGGAAAGGTATACTAGAAGGGAATAATAGCATATTAGATACTTGAGAAAAAAATGAGATCAGTGAATTGGAAGACACAGTAATTATCCAAAGTAAAGTAGAAAAAATATTGAAGAAGGAAAAAAATTTCAGAACCTCAGTGACTTATTGGAAAGCTTACTTAGTTAAACACATGTGTAAGTGGAATACTAAGAGAAGAAGAGACAGAGGACAGGGATAGGCAATAAATATGAAGTCATAATGGTGGAAAAATTTTCAAATGCGATGGAAAATATAAACCCATAAACAAGAAGTCCAATTAACCCCAAGTAAAATAGTATAAAGAAAGCCATACAAAGCCTATCATAATTATTGAAAACAAGTAATTACAAATTTTTAAATGTCATGAAAATCTTAATATACATAGAATGTTGGTGGCTTAAAGATAAGAATTATGGCTGACTCCTATCAGAATCCATATAAGCCAGAAAAAAAAATAGAGTGAAATGGAGTGATGAAAGGATTGTATTAAAAGTAATGGAAAGAAGAATCTTTCAAACCATCAAAATATATTTCAAAAATATTGTCGCTAAATATGAAATGTCCGATTTAGAACCAGAAGTGTAGTTTATTATATCTCAAACAAGAAGCAGTACAGTAAATCAAAGTATGTGCCTAAACTATCGACAGTTTTGCCATCTTGACGGTAGAGCTTGCTTATGCCAACAGCGAAAGAAGCGTGGAGAACGAGTGGTGACTGAATTATGAAAGGTGTTTTGCACAGCTTGTTGAGAATTGCATATTTTTCTTTGCAAGAAGTGGTCCAAAGCCTAAAAGAAGTGGTAGTCTGTTGGTGCAAGGTCTGGTGAATATAGTCAATGACAGAGTTTCCAAGTCCAGCTGCTGTAGTTTGAGCAGCAGTGTTTGTGTGATACATGGTTGAACATTGTCATACAAGAGGATTTCCCTGTGTCTATTATTCAATCTCAGCTGCTTAATCACAAGCAGCCTCATCATTTCATCCAATTGGTTGCAGTAGACATCCACTATTAATAGATTGACCAGGTTTCATGAAGCTATAGTGGATAATACCAGTGCTGGACCACCAAACAGACACCATTACCTTTTTTTGATGAATATTCAGTTTCAGACTTTGTTTCAGCACTTCATCTTTATCCAACCATTGTGCTGAATGCTTGCAATTGTCAAAAAGAATCCATTTTCATCCCACATAACAATACGGTGTAGAAATGGTTTGCTTTTATGTCGTGACAGCAAGGAAACACAAGTTTCAGAACAATTTCTTTTCTGACTTTCATTTAATTCATGCGGAACTCATCTCTCTAGCTTCTTTACCTTGCACATTTGTTTGAAATGGTCCAAAATCATTGGAATAATGATGTCAAACCTTCCTGCCAATTCACGGTAGCTTGAGATGGATTGGCTTCCATTACAGCTTTCAGCTCATCATTAGCCACCTTGGTCTCAGGTTTCCCACATAGCTCATTTTCAAGATTAAAATCACAACGGAACTTCTCAAATCATGGCTGTACTGTGAGTTCATTAGCCACATCCTTCCCAAATACTTCATTGATATTTACAGCTGTTTGCACGGCATTGGTTCCATGACAGAACTCATATTCGAAAATAACACAAATTTTTGACTTA
>CAUYRT010049463.1:0-42798 GCA_963574885.1 Lepilemur ruficaudatus
ATAAATTAAAACCAGACTTATGTAAATGATTATTCCCCAATATTTCATAACATTTTATGACCTGAATTGAAGTCACCACTTGATCAAATGTCTCTGGAAAATCTTTGTCCAGAAAAAAGAGTGAAGTTGGTCTTATAAAACTACACATGCTATAAATGCTTACATCAACACACACATAAAAAAGATCAAATGACTATGATTGATACAGAAAAAAGAGTAATTTCATTGATTAAATAATGTTGAAACAACTGTGAAGGGATATCATATTTAACAAGCTTTGAAAAGGAAATTCCGGTTAAAGATTGCATGAGCCAAATCTAATTCATTGTTATGATGTTAGTAAGATTAATTTTGTAGAAAATATAGCACAGAGTATAAGACAGAAAATGGAATGTATCTTAAAAATACATTGTATGGAGATATTGATTGAGGACAGAGGTTAGACTGGGAAGTTAAACACTTGATCTGCAGCACATGGCTTTTGCATTATTGGGGAGACACCCCTTAGAATAATAAAAGGCATGTGAACATGGAGAACAGTAAATCTTATCCCACTAAAAGCTTGAGTAATGATACTGATTTACAAAAAAGCTGGAATGACGCTTTCCTATAGAAGGAAAAGGAAGCCCCTGTCACTCACCAACAGTATTAATCCTACTTTCTCCATGCAAGATGATAATTTCTCAGAGAAGACAGTTGATTTGCTTTAACCCTTTGTGATTTATACAAACTGGAATAGAAATGGAAGAGATTTCCCTCTAGTACCAATCCTAATAATAGTGTATATTCTTTGATGCTGGGTTTGGCACAGAGAAAGAAAAATTGGTTATCTAAAGGTTAAAGACATGACTGTGTGAGCAATGTCATCTAATCTCTCCACCCCAGGACCTCCCATTCCATCTAGAGGTACAGCTTCCTTCATCATTAATGAGTTAGATCAGAGGTTCTCAGCCTTAGTTCCACCATGACCCACAGTAGAGTTTACATATTTATATGTTCATACTGATAACATATTTTCCATAATTACAACAGATTTTGATAAAACTATTTTTCTGGTAAGATCTGATGCTAAAATAGTTCACAAGCCCCCGAATTATAAAATTATTAAGGAGATATTATTAACATCTGCACTATGGCCGCAGTAAATATACAAATAGCTTCAACGCTTTCTCTCTCATCAAGACAACATTTGACAGTGCAATTGACTGATAGTAAAATGATGAAAATCTTGACTTCATTCTTATTTCTTCTTTAAAATAAGTTACTATGGTCTGAATGTTTGTGTCCCTCTCAAAATTTGTATGTTGAAAATGTAATAACCAATGTGATGGTATTAGGAAGTGGGACCTTTGGGCAGAGGCCTTGTAAATGGGATTAGTGCCCTTATAAATAAGGACCCAGAGAGCTATGTTACCCCTTTCACCATTGAAGGACACAGCAAGAAGGCATCATCTAAGAACCAGGAAATGTGGTCTTACCGGACACAGAATGGGCTGGTGCCATAGTCATGGACTTCCCAGCCTCCAAAACTGTAAGAAATAAATGTCTGTTGTTTATAAGCTGCCCAGTTTATGTAATTTTATTATAGTGGCCCCAACAAACTAAGACTTGCCATACACAAATCTCAATATTTTAACGCAGTATTTGCAGCAACAGAATTCACTAATAGCCTTTCTTATTTACTATGATTGAAAATTGACAAATTCATCTACAAAAGTGGATGTATTGCCTATTTTCTCTGGCAATACTGTTTTCTCTCAACACTTTTAATATTGCCAGAGAGAATGGCATTGGATTCTAGTTTTAAACAATAAACAGGAGACAGCCAGACAGAAAGTTGATGAAAATATGGCAATACAGGAAGAGGAAAATAGAATTCTCAAGGTAGAAATATATGGAAATAGCATAATAATTTGAGAGATGTAAGAAATCTTATGAAGCTAATGCAAGGAGGGGAAAGCATGACGGACAATTCAGAAGTAACTCATTCTATAAGCATTAGCTAGATTTCACAATGAGCAGTATGAATCAAAAAGGAATTCTATGACACTAGAGGAGGAAAATCAAGAGCTAAACTAATAAATAAATAAATAAAATATACGAATTTAAAGATGGTAAAAATAAATTTAAATTATCATATAGTTAAATACATATGGTATATGCTATAGGTTACTATAAGGCATAAGTTACATGAAGACAAAATTAAAACAAGGAAGAAAAAACTAAAAATTCTACATTCTTGAAATCACAACAATGGGACAGGGTAGGGATGAGCTGTAATCTGACTGAGCAGAGCAGAAATATGACAAAATACAGCTTGAGAAATGGTGGTCCTGGTGTCTCCTTTACAGAAATTCTTTCTCTTGTTAATGACATTATAATGAGGAAAACTGCATGCAAATTAAATATGCAACTCAAACCCTTCCAAATTCCTCTCCATCCCCAAATATGAAGAAAGCAAGACCACACATAGTTTATTCCTCATGTTTCTCCCATTGCATCATCCTAACCATAATAACAATAACAAAAATAAAAAATAATACTAGCTAACACCCATTATTATCGAATTGTTATCTTCCACCACTGTTTTAAACATTTTATATTGATTAATTCATTTGATCCTCACAACAACCCAGTGAAGTAGTTTTATTATCTTCATTTTAGATATGAGGCTTCTGAGACTCAGAAAACTTAAGTTTAAATTTTCCAAAGGTCACACAGCTAATAAGTGGCAGAGCTGGGATTCAAATTCAGGAATTCTGGCCAGAGGAAAAAAATGCATAACTGAACTGATAAATAAACTAACCCTTTGTATGTCCACACCCTATCTTGCCAGCAGCCTTAAATTTGTGGAAGGCCATGGAGAGGATACAGGACAGGGGAGTCACAAGATCTATGTGCCTAAGTAGTGTATACGTCTCAGGGTTTTTGTTATTCCAAGCATTTTCTCTTGTCCGTGGGCCTACTTTCAGGGGTAGACCTAGGAAGCAACATTTTTATAATGGGGGCTCACTACTCCTGGCCATGGCTAATAGGAACTACTACACAAACCTAAATCAAAGACAGTTAGTACACAGATGACCAGGAACCAGATTCTCTTATTAGAATTCGAACAAAGGAGGATAGAGACCGTACTCAGGCAACTAAGGATAAAGAACACATAGGGTTCTGCTCTCAGGCTGTTGGCCATGTGCAAGCAGAGAAAACAAGAATGTCACTTTGTATTCTGTGTTTATTAGCAACAGAAAATGATTAAGCTAAATGTCAAAAAGAAAATCTATTGTAAGGAGACTCGGTAGTTCATACAATCAAAGGAAAGAACTAAGACTATTCTGGAGTCTCACTACAAGGACTCCGGTACTGTCTGTAAGTAAGGACTCAAGTTTCTCTGATGTTACTACCAAAGGAGTCTGGCTTTCATCACATTTTGTGTGTCACTTCACTCAAAATTAAAATTTCTGGGAAAACAGCATATTAACACCTAGTTTGAGTCACATGCAATGCTTTGTCTGGACCTGGAGACTATCGGCTATTTTCAGGAGGGAAAGAGTTGCCTAAAAGAAAAAGTGGGGCTCTCTTTTTAAGGTGAAGAGGTTTTGGGCAAAAAGTACAGTTTCCTCTATACTTTGTCACAAGAGGAGAGAGGGAGAAAGCAAAGATGAGAAGATCATGTTCATGTGTCACTTGGGAATCAGTGAGAGATGAAGCGTAATTCAGCCTGAGAGACGGAGAGAAAAACATTTCATTTCTAACTCCATTTCCTATGATGTCTGGTGTGTTTCATTTCCAAGGTCTGTGAACTATCTTCTTGTATCTTTGCAATAAATGCCACCTCAACCGAGCAAACCTGAGTAAGTTTCTGGTTCTTGCACGCAAACAACCTTGACTAAAAGAATCAGCTTCATATTAGCATGAGGAATGCAGTGGTCAGACAAAAATACCTGTCTTTGAGGGAATCGCCTCTAATTTGGAAAATCATTACATATGCCAAGATCAAAGTAAATACAATAAGTTAGTGGAGCATGTTGGATTATGTCTTAAAACAGAAACTGGTGGGGTCAAGAAAGGCTTCCTGAAATACATACTAGCCAAATTTACTTTTAGAGGATGGCTTGAAATGAGAAACCAAAGGAGATAATAGATTACCAAGAACAGAGCATGTAAATAGACCAGACCAGAGACTTGGCAGAGCTTGGCACATGGGTTGCACAAGAGTTCAGTCTAATTGGATAAAAGGGTGAGACAGAAGGGGAGAAGGTTACTAGAAGATTAGGCCTGTTAAGCTGTTGCAATATTATGATTAAGAAAATGTGGGGGCTATTGAAGGATTTTAATTTGATAATTGTATGAGATAATAACATTTTGTACCTCATTCCTTTTCAAGCTGTCAACGTCTTTTTAAGGTGACTAACTCCTGGACAGTGCCATCTCCCTCAGAGCACACCAGTCACTGGTCTGGGAGAGCTACATGATCAGTGTCCAGCATTTTCTGCCTCTTCTGAACTTGGATGAAAAAGAAAACGTTGCCGGCTGGGCATGCCTATAATCCTAGCACTCTGAGAGGCTGAGGCAGGAGGACTGCTCAAGGTCAGGAGTCGAAACCAGCCTGAGCAAGAGTCAGACCCCGTCCCTACTAAAAATAGAAAGAAGTTAATTGGCCAACTAAAAATATGTAGAAAAAATTAGGCAGGCATGGTGGCGCATGCCTGTAGTCCCAGCTACTCGGAATGCTGAGACAGAAGGATCACTTGAGCCCAGGAGTTTGAGGTTGCTGTGAGCTAGGCTGATGCCATGGCACTCTAGCCCAGACAACACAGCGAGACTCTGTCTAAAAAAAAAACACAAAAATATAGAAATGTTGCTGACTTGTGTACATTGATTTTTATAACCTGAGACTTTGCTGAATTTATTTATCAATTCTAGGAGTCTTTTGACAGAATCTTCAGGGTTTTCTAGATACAAGGTCACATCACCAGTGAAAAGGGATAGTTTGGCCTCTCTTTTCCTGCTTTGGATGCCCTTTATTTCTTTCTCTTGCCTGATTGCTCTGGCTAGGACTTCCAGTACTATGTTGAATAGAAGTGGTGATGGTGGGAACTCTTGTCTTGTTCCAGTTCTTAGGCAAAATGCTTTTAACTTTTCTCCATTAAGTATGATGTTGTCTGTGGGTTTGTCATATATAGCTTTTATAATTTTAAGGTCTGTTCTTTCTATGCCTAGTTTATTGAGGGTTTTTTTTAATCATAAAAGGGTGCTAGATTTTATTGAATTCTTTTTATGTGTCTCCTGATACAATTAGATAGTCTTTGTTTTTGCTTCTGTTTGTGTGATGAATCACATTTATTGATTTGCATATGTTCAAACACCCTTGGGATGAAACACACTTGGTGGGTTTACCAATAATTCACATGGTGTTTTTTTTTTTTTTTTTGATGTGCTGTTGAATTTGGTTTGCTAGTATTTTGTTGATGATTTTTGCATCTATATCCATAAGGAATATTGGTTGTAGTTTTCTTTTTTTGTTGTTTCCTTTTCTGGCTTTGATATCAAGGTGAGACTGGATTTGTAGAATGAGTTAGGGAGGATTCTCTCCTTCTTGATGTTATGGAATAATTTCTGTAGGAAGGGGAGCAGTTCTTCTTTGTAGATCTTTTTGTTTCATTGATCATGTGTACTGTTTTTTTGGTTTTCATTTCATTTAGTTCTGCTTTGAGGTTTGTTATTTCTTTTCTTCTGCGGGTTTTGGGTTTGCTTTGCTCTTCCTTTTCTAGTTCCTTGAGGTGTGAAATTAGGTTGTTAATTTGTGACTTTTCTGTCTTTTTGATGTAGGCATTTAAGGCTATCAACTTTCCTCTTAGTACTCTTTTTGCTGAATCCCATAGGTTTTGATAGCTTGTGTCTCCTTTGTCATTCAGTTCAAGGAATCTTTTGATTTCCCTCTTAATTTTGTCATTGACCCAAGAATTTTTCAGCAGCAGTTTGTTTAATTTACATGACTTTGTATAGATTTGAGTGTTTCTCTTGGAATTGATTTCTACTTTTATTCCACTGTGGTTTGAGAAGATACATGGTATGATTTTTTAAAATTTGTTGGACATGTTTTGTGGCCTAAGATATAATCAATCTTGGAGAATGTCCCATGTGCTGATGAGAAGAATGTATATTCTTTAGTTTTTAGATAGAATGTCCTATAGATGTTTGTTGGGTCCATTTGTTCTAGAGTTCCTGTTTAATTCCAGTGTTTATTTATTCATTTTCTGTTTTGATGATCTTTTCAGGTCTGTCAGTGGGGTGTTGAAGTCCCCAGCAATTATGAGATACTATTGTTTATTTCTTTGCTTAGATCTAGTAAAATGTGCTTTATGAATCTGGAAGTTTCTGTGTTAGGTGCATGTATATTTAGGATTGTTATATCTTCTTGTTATATTGCTCCCTTAACCATTATGTAATGACCATCTTTGTCCTTTTTTACCACTGTTGATTTAAGGTCTATTTTATCTGAAATGAATATGGTTAAAATTACTTTTGTTTCCATTTGCATGGAATATTTTTTCCCATTTATTTACCTTTAGTCTGGGTGAGTTCTTGCAAGTTAGATATGTTTCTTACAGATAACATGTAGTTAGGGTGTGTTTCTTCATCCATTCATCCAGCCTATGTCTTTTAAGTAAGACTGTTCACGTTCAGTGTTAGTATTGATATGTAGGATACTTTTCTATTCATCATGTTGAGCAATATCTTGTTGTTTTATTTTCTGTCTTGTGCTATTGTTTTATAAGAAAAATGAGCTTTAACTTTGGGGTGTTTTTCTTACACTGGTGGGTATCTATTGTGCTGTTGCATATATAATGCAGTTCTGAATATTTTCTGTAGGGTGGGTTTACTAGTGACATATTCTTTTAGTGTGTGCTTCTCTGGAAAAGTCTTTGTTTCTTTATCATTTATGAAACTTAGTTTGGCAGGATACAAAATTCTTGGATGACAGTTATTCCCTTTAAGAAGACTAAAAATATGGGACTCCAATCCTTTCTGGCTTGTTAGGTTTACAGTGACAAGCCTGCTGTTGGCCTGATGAGTTTTTCTTTGTAGGTTAGTTGTTGCTTCATCTTATTGCTTGTAGAATTTTCTTTTTAATTTCTACTTCAGCCAGATTGAGGACTATGTGTCATGGAGACATTCTATTTGCTATGAATCCTCCCAGTGTTTGATGACCATCTTGTATCTGGATACCTGAATCTCTGGCAATACTAGGGAACTTTTCCTCAAAAATTTCCTCCAATAGGTTTTCCATGCTTTTTGCTTTTTCTTCTTCTCCCTCAGGGATATCTATAATTCATGTATTAGTTTGCTTCACATATTTCTCCGAGTACATATTCGTTCTTCTTTATTCTCTTTTCTGCATCTTTGACTTAACTAGGTTAATTCAAGAGCCTTGTCTTCAAGTCTTCAAGCTCTGGGATTCTTTCTTTTGCTTAGTTTAGCCTGTTGTTGAAGCTTTCTGCTGTATTTGAAATTCACTAAATGCCTCTTTCATTTCTTTAATTTCTATTATATCCCTTCTTATGTTGTCTAGCTTTTTAGTGATTTTTTTATTTTTTATTTATGTTTTGAGATTTTTTTTTTTTTTTGCTTCTTTGTGTTGGTTTTCAACCTCTTCTGCAATTTCATTCATCTTATTTGCCATCCATATTCTGAATTTCATTTCTGACATTTCAACAATTTCCTTTTGGTTGGGGTCCATTGCTGTAGACCCATTGTGATCCCTTGGGAGTGTCAAATTTGTTTGTTTTTTCACGTTGCCAGACCTCTTTTGCTGGTTTCATCTCATCTGAATCCTTCTCTTTCAGTTCAGGGTTGATAAGTTTGCATTGCACCTTCTCTCTTTTGCTGGTAACTCTCCTACTTAGTGAGAAGAAGGAGAGGTCCCAAAATGGCATTTTTGTGTTCTGCTCTGGAAAACTGACCTGGCAGGGGAGGGAGAAGTGCACTGAGAGCCTGTAATGCAGCTGTTCTTTTTTGTCCCATTCCCCACGATTGACACAGTTCAAGCCAGTGCTGGATGATCTTCATGCAGAGTGGTGGGTCATTCCCCAGGCCATTGTTGGAAGCTCAGGTTGGGGGCTTGGTGAGACCCTCTTCATGGAGACTGGCATGGTGGGGGATTGCTCTGCCTGGGTCTCTCCTCAGAGGTGACAATGGCAGCTGGGTAAGGCTATTTAGGCATTAGTCTTGGGTGTCCAGGCTGCAGGGTGCACCAGGTCCAGGTGCAATGGAGGCTTGAAACTGGTGGGTTCCTGGCAAAGCATCGTACTATCAGGGCAACTCCTGCCTGGCAGGCAATGGGAGCCTTGGCGGCAGGGATGCAGAACTTGACAGGACTGGGGAGCCTTGGAGCCAGGTCTGAGAGCCCTGTGGCATTGCTGAATCCTTGAGTACAGAGCTGCAGGATGCTAAAGCACAGGTTGAGCCTCAGGGGTGGAGCCATGGGCCTGGCAGCTACAGTGGAGCCTTGAGGGAAGAGCCTCAGTGCCCAACAGGAGCACTGGAGCCTCAAGGGCAAAGCCTCATGGCCTGGGCCCAGTGATGAAGCTTTGGGGACAGAGCTGTGGGCCTAGGCGGAACAGGAGCCTGGATCTGGGCCACAGCCTGGAGGCAGTGCAAGAGGTGTATGGGCAGGGCTCGGAGGTCAGATAACAGAATGGGAACCACAGAGTTGCAGCCATACAGGGCAGGTGGCAGTGTGGGGTTTGCCAGCGTGAGGCTGCAGGACCAGAGCTACTGAGAGGCCAAGGCTCTTCCCCTGCCCTGTTCCCACAGAGGCAGTTGTCATGAAACTTCTCAGATGGCATCTGTGGCACCTATTCTGCTCAATCACCTGTTGTAGGGGAGGAGTACTCAGCTTCCAGTCATGGGACATGGAGATCATCTGCTCTTCCTGCTCCCTCCCTGGCCAAGTAGGGCAAATGCCAAAGTACCTGCAGCAAAGCCAAGCCCCTTGTAGACCTAGTACACCCTGGATTGAGACCTCAGAATGGTGTCAGTTGCAATAACCCAGGAAGGGAATCCCCTAGGTTCCTGCTGCACCCACGCTCCAGGGTAATGTTGCTGCATAGACTCTAACCAGCTCCCTCATCAGTCCAGAAGTCTGTGATGGCAGTAGGGACCCCCTAACAGCTTCGGCCTCAGTGCTCAAAGGGGAAGCAGGGATTCCTGGGGTTCTCTCCTCCTGTCCTTCCCCACATGTGGATGCCTCCCTCAGGTACCTTCCAATCTTACAGAATGAATTGCTCTGCCCTGTCACCTTCTCCTTTATTCTTAACGTCCCCCATTGGTTTATACAATGATTCACAATGCTCTTTTCAAGAAGGCCCATCCATAGGTGGGCATCCACTTGCAACTATCTTCCTCTCCTTGAGAGTAGAACATGCAGGCTACTTCTAGTTTACCATCTTGCACCACTCCTTTCTGTCTTTTTGATGTAAGCATTTCAGGCTATGAATTTCTCTCTTAACACTGCTGTTACCATAGCCCATCGATTTGGATGCTTGTGCCATGATTGTTATTCAGTTTGAAAAATCTTTTGATTTCCATCTTAATTTCATCATTGACCAAGGATCATTCTGCAGCAGGTTGTTTAATTTCCATGACTTTTTGCAGATGTTAGAGTTCCTCTTGGAATTGGTTTCTAGTTTTATTCCACTGTGATCTGAAAAGATACATGGAATGATTTCAGTTTTCCTGAATTTTCTGAGACTTGATTTCTCTCCTAACATATGATCTATCTTGGAGAATGTCCATGCGCTGATGAGAAGAATGCATATCCTATAGTTTTTGAATAGAATATCCTATAGCTGTCTGTTGGGTCCATTTGTTCTAGTGTCCTCTTTAAGTCCAGTGTTTCCTTGTTGATATTATGCCTTGATGATCTATCCAGTTCTATCAGTGGAGTGTTGAGGTCCCTGGTAATTATGGTATTGCTATTAATTTCTTTGCTTAGATCTAGTAGTATTTTATTTATGAATCTGGGAGCTCCTGTGTTAGATGCATATATATTTAGGATTGTTATATCTTCTTGATGAATTTCTCCCTTTATCATTATATAATGACCATCTTTGTCTTTTTTTACATTGTTGATTTAAAGTCTATTTTATCTGATATGAGAATAGCTACTCCTGCTCACTTTTGGTTTCCATTTGCATGGAATATTTTTTTCCATTCCTTTACCTTGAGTCTATGAGAATCCTTGCAAGTTAGATGGGTTTCTTGGAGACAGTAGATACGTTGCGGGGGCTGGAGTGGGGTGTGTTTTCATCCATTCAGCTGGTCTATGTCTCTTAAAAGGAACATTAAGACCCTTTACATTCCATGTTAGTATTGATATGTGAGATACTGGTTTTATTTAAAAACAAAAGTCATAGAGTCTTTGGGGGCAAGAGTTCTTCTCACTCTTGCCCCCAAATCATCTAGATTTCTTTCTTAGAGACAATAGTTAATCTGTTTTACATAACCTGTCAGAGATATTTATGCATAAACAAATACAGAGAGAGACATATTTTTTCTTTTTTTATACAATCACTACTTTAGAGAGGATCACCTGCTTTTTAAAAATTTAACAATGTATAAGTACTTAAAGATCTTCTTCATTTTTATAGCTATGTATTATTCCCTTGTGCTGATGTGCCATGATTTATTTAACCAGTCCTCTCATTTTGAGTCATTTAGCGTACTTCCAATATTTTGCAATTCCCTCTATATTTATAGTTTATAATCCTGTATATGTCAAAAAGAATTCAGGTAATACAAGTTGGGACAAAATTAGAGGGAGAGAGAGAGAGAGAGAGAGAGAGAGAGAGAGAGAGAGAGAAATATATCCAAACTGCCAGCAATCAGAGATAACATATAACTTTTTGGTAAACAAACATCCAGATACCTTTTTTCACAGATACAATTGGATATATATTACAATAAGCATTTTTACCTCCTAGTCTAATAATGGGAGAAGCATACAAATTAAGGCAAAACAATTTAGACCTGAGTCTATAATAAGGGATGCTTCATGATGTAATCCAAGGCAGGATGACTCTCGTATTACTATAATCCTATTTGCAAAAAACAGAATCAAAGCCATGTTTCTAGAAATAAATGAATTTTTCACTTAACCCACGTTAGGGAGATTGGGGAAAATTTTACCTTGCAACTTTGTTTAACTCCTGTTCTGGGCTAACTCCACATTTTTCTGGTTTCCAAATCCTCCATTTCTTGGCTAATTCTGAATTTTGCTAGAACACATCCACAAGTAGCTATAACAGACTACGTGGAAGGTAAATTTTCTGACTCTGTGGGTCAGCAAATATCTATCTTCTTTCCTCGTATTTGATACAGAGTTTGCCTGATTTTAAATTTTAAGATTAAAAATAACTTTACTTAGAATTTCAAAGGTTTTATTTCATTGTCTTTTAGCTTCATTGTTTATTTTAGAAAATCTATACCTTATGATTCATCTTGCTTTACAGATAACGTATTTTGATTTCATTTTGGGTATATATTTTTGATTGTTTGCAGCAAAAGCTGCCATATTGGATAGCACAGATCTAGAGAGAGTTTTATTACCTTCATGTCTGGAGAAATTTCCTCCATTATTCCTTCGATAATTTATTTCTCCTGGTTTTCTCTCTTCTCTCTTGAGAACTCTTATGTTTTAGGTATTGAAATGTAAAGAATAATCACCCGTGATTTTTATTTTCTCTCCTGTTTGATATTTCTTTGCCTTTTTTGTTCCACTGACTAACAGATTTCTACCATACATTTCAGTTTCTGCTACATTTTTAGTTGAGGAATTGTTCTCTGATTTTTTCTTTGACACTATTATTATTATTATTACCATTCAATACCTTTACAGATAGCTTTTACTAGAATTTCATTATGTCTGGCTCGGCTACTCTAATATTAGTTGGTCTTTTATTTTTAAGGGGGTCTTCCTTTCCAAGTTGAAGAATTTCCTCAAATGTTTAATAATCCTTGATTAACTAGTAATAATCACAAAACATTAATCAGCTGAAGGTGAGCTTTGAATTTCAAAATTATTGACTTTTTCACTTGATTTTAGTATCATCAAAATGCCAGCCAACTTGTTAAGGCAACACAAAACACAGAACCAGGAGTTATTTTTTTCTAAGGCCATTCACCTTCCTGCATAAAAGAAACCTCTATTCTCCTGCCTGTAATGTTCAGGAACTAGAGGGAGGAAACATCTGACTACAGTATTATACACTTTTGGTGAGGGAAGAGGCTGTGAGTCAGCTATCCCATATGTAAATTTTCAATAAGTCTTCCTATTTTCACCCACATTTCTCACCTTGCACTCTGGTTTAACCTGGATCTAAGCCTCTGTAAGATTCTAAAAGGCAAATTGCCTCCCTTGTCCGTATTCTCCTTTGTAAATATCAAAGCTGTGTCTTCCTTTGACCTGTTACATGAATTATTGCTTCCATCTGTTTTTTATCTTCCAGAATCCCTGAAACCTCTTCATGCCTGAAGCACATTTTCTTGTTCTTCAACTTTTATCTACTATTATCTATTTTATCTACTATTATCTACTATTTTTGGACTTGTATGGGTTTTTCCTTTTATAGCATTTCAGGAAAGGTCTTTAGAGGAGAAAAGATAAAGATATGCTCTATCTACCATCTTCAATTAGAAGCCCCTGATTTTTCTTTCCAATTTTATAGTTTAGAGATAATTATCACTAATTTCTTGATCACTGTTGGTCAAAAATCATCTAGATGCCAACACAGATTCTCAAATACCACCCTTAAAAACTATGGCTTGGAATGATTGCAAGAATATTCATTTTTTAACAAACACCCACATTTATTCTAATAAAGTGGTTCTTGAATACACTGAGAAACACTGTCTAGATAAACTGAAGTTTGACAAAAGACTATTTAGAATATCTAGGTGAGCAGAGGTGGGGACTTCTTAATGGTTGAATGATTTTCTTTTATTTTTTTAATTTCAAAATTTTAAAGGGGTACAAAAGTTTTTGTTGCATGGATACACTCTATAATGCTAAAGTTAGGGCTTTCAATGTGCCTGCCACCAGGACAGTGTTCATTGTACCCAATAGGTAAGTTTTTATCCCTTATCCTCCTTCCAACCCTCCCCCCTTCTTAGTTTCCAATGTTATGGGTGAGAAATTTTCAATTGTTTCCAAAGTTGATATTTATATCTACTTTTATTGCAGAAATACAACTGTGGCTTGCTACATTTTTACTTTTATTAAATTTCCCTTTTTGGCCATATATATATTCATTTTTTAAAAAATGTTTTATGGGCATATAAAAAAAGTACAGGATAAAGAATTTTAATATGTTTATTAGATTAATGATACTAAGTTAAATACCCATATCATTACTTATAATTGTGTTCTAAATTTATCAAAAACTCAAGGCATATTAATATTTGTTGCTATTATCTTTATATGTCCAGTTCTTCTTAAAATAGCAGAACTTAGCTTTAAATGTTTCTCTGCTGTATAATTTGAAACATGTAAATTCTTTATGCTTTATATAATTATTTTTAATCATACTGCTTATTGTTACTCTTAAAGTAATTATTTTTAACATCATTTTAACTTGAATTCAATTTATAGTGATATTAACCTTATTACTGATTATTATCAAGTTTGTTTATATTTCTTATTTTTATACTTATAAACTGAGTTATTTCATTTTGGGTGGTAATTGCTTTTGTTATTGACCTAATTTTATATTCTTTTTCTTTTAAAACTATGTTTATCCCAAGATATATATCTCATATATTATACATAATCTCATATGTTATATTGATTATGTTTATGACCTTATGTTTGTCTTTTATTTCCATTGAAAACGGATTACCTCTTTCTATCTTTGGTAATAAGTCTTTATTTTCTCATTCTCCCCTTTAATAATTTGAAAGATATGGAGTCATTTATTTATTTTTTAAATGGTTACTTTTAACTTTCAAAATTATATTTAATTCTTTATTCTCAATTAAACTAAGACACTGAAATAGTACCTATTAATTTCTCAATGTAAAAGGTATAAATGTTAGCTCACTTCTTATAAGAACAGTTATGTTTTGGTTTGCTTTGTTTGGTTTGGTTATGTTTTTGGATGATACGTGTAAATCTAGATACTTGGGTTTCTGTTGGGGTGTGTATTTATACTGATTCTTGCTATCAATGTATTTCTTAAAAATCCTTAAGCTCAGCTACCACCGTGTTTAAGGGGAATCATAAAAACTACATATAATCCATTAAACATTTATTTTAACTCAGTTAATGCTAATATCCATGTATTCTTCCATCAATCTTCTAGATAAGATCAAGATCTATTCTTTTCTCTCCTAATTAGAGTTCTTATTATTTTAAGCAAAAATGATGCCCATAAAGTGTTGTCTACTATTTTGGGTTTATTTAGTTTATTTAGAACTGAGTGTCTTTGGTTTTATTTAGAATTGAGTGTTTTGATGAGATTTGTAAAGCAATGTGTACAAAATTGAAAATGTTTACATTTTTCTACCTTATTCACAAGAAGGTTGGATAGCTTTTATTGCAAATTATTTTATCAAGTCTTCTTAAAGTATTCAACAGTTTTCATAGAGACAAATACTTGGCATATATTTATTAATGTAATTAATGTTATGCTTACACTAAATAATTATAGTAAAAAGTTCACAGTTTTGAGAATAAACAGAACTATCAGTAACCATATAACTCAACTGGTAGAAACAGAAGTATGTGACTGTTGGCACGAAGACTATATACCCAGCACCAGGCTGTGTGTTTTACAGAGGAATGAGAGAATATCTGGGTAAAGTAGAGCCCCATAAGTAGACTGACTTTTGTAGCACTAGCATATCTCTAAAATCCCTGGATAAAAATAATTCATAAAGTTAAGAAAAGCATAATTCTAAACAGAAAGTATAAAAAAGGAAAATTGGGGGAATAAAAAAAGGCAAAAGATTACAGTGACAAAGCAGCAGGCCACAGAAATGTTATTAAAAGATACTATTTGTGAAGATGACAGTTTAGTTAACAAGGTCAAGATATAATGAAATGATTTCATTCACCTGTCCAAGAAATTGTGATAAAGTTTTTGCTAAACTTTCCTCTTCCATATTCCCTGCAATTTTTGGAGGGGAGCATACAACTCCTTAAAATAATATTCACAGTTTTGAGAATATTTTGAGTAAAATTCCTGTAACAGGTAAAACTTTCAGATTGAATGAGATATTCTAATTTTTACTAATTTTATGTATAATTTTTTATATATTAAATCAAAACACCTTAGCTGGATGTGTTGGTGTGTGCCTGTATTCCCAGCTACTCAGGAGGCTGAGGTGGGATGATCCCTTGAACCCAGGAGCTGGAGTTAAAGGCTTCAGTGAGCTATAATTGTGCCAAATTCCACAGAACAAAATTTGATATTTACCTTGACAAATGACAATTAAATTTTCTCTAGGTATTCTCATATACAACATATCCTTAAGAAGAAAAAATCAGCATTGGTAACCCATCTCTCAGAAGCTAAATAAAATAAGTAACTATTGTCTTAACCAATAATATTTCTTGATGTCTGCTACTGTTAGTAATAGAAGGTTAATATTACTATGAAATCTCTTGGGTTGCAGAGCTGTGGACAAGTAGAAGATGACTTTTACCCGAGCTCACTGAAAGTCTAATCAGAACAAAAAAAGGAAACACTCGTAAGAAGTTAAACAACCCCAAATAGTATGCAATAAATACCAACTATGCAGTCTAGAAAATGTGGTGTCTAAGAATTTATCATCCTGATTCATTGAAAATGTAAAATATAATTATACCTATACAACATCAATCCACATTTTTAATGATTTAACAACTTAATTTCTTAGTGATTGTAGCTGTTTTTTAGCATTTTGCATTTTACCTATGTGATTGCAGAAGTAATGTATGCCACCTCTGTGTTAGGCATAGATCAGTTTATGAAATAGCTGTGTGAAAACATATGTACACTTCATCGTGCCTGTAGTTTTACAATTTATGGCCCTTGTAAACTAAGCATCCAAACGGTATCTTGAAATCCTTTATAATAATAAACCAAACATAGTTACAATTGATATTTTTCCTGGATTAATTTGTTCATTCCATGATCTATATCTTATATCTCACTCTTATCTGTTCTATGTCAGAAACCTTTGTTCTACAAGATTTCTTTTCTTGCAGTATTGATCCTTATTGATCTTAACCTAGTACAATAGTGAATAATTAAATATTTTCTCAAAGAAACAAGTATTTCCCTCTTTTCAATATGACCTTCACCTGACGTTCAAATAGTCCCAGCATTAGTGAGAAATCTTTTTGGTGCAAACTTGACCTCTGTTGTCCTACTTTGAAAATGCACTTGATTTCTAACAAGAGCTTTTAGAAATGTAACAGTGCTGATTTGTTAGATAATGAAATCCAAATTGTTCTAGAAAAAGGTGCAATTATACAGCATGTAATACACAAATAAATTGACTTAATGTTACATTATAATGAAAACTGTGCAAAATCCTCTACACAAGCACAATAAAATAATAAAAAGTAATAGAACAGGTAATAGATGTAAAATAAATGCTAAAAAAGTAGTTCAAATCATTTTCATACCAGTCAAAAGATACTGAGGAGGGCGCATCCAATCACAATAAAACACCAGAATGAAACACTTCTAAATAGTAATATAAATTTTTGTGGACACTTCATGTCCCATGATGTGGAATTGACATATAGTTTGATTTTCTTTTTCCTAATGTAAGCCACAGTTTTACAGTCCTAGTGAAAACATTTTATTGTTGGGGATGTATTAGACATGGTTCATTTCCCTTCTCAGTATGGCTTTAATTTTCCACATCCATGGCTTGACACAGACCCAAACACCAGAAGATGGTTGTCTGCTATAAACTGTTTGGTTTTCTTTGATTGCTTTACAATTTAATCTATAGTTCATTCCATTAACCCTTTCCATTTTAATGCTGCCAAGTCTCCCAGCTCCTTAATATAAAGATAAACTTCCCCAAACATTTATGTTTACTCTGGTTTCTCATGCCAGAGAATTATGCGCTGTGGGGGGAAAAAGAAAGGAAATGTTTCTTTCCTAGTTAACTTTTTCCAGGCCCTGGGTAATTGCAGAATAATTGACATTTTACAAGTAGGGGTGGGGGGGTGTCCCTTTTGCTTCATAATACATTCAGTATTATTCATTCATTGGGTTTGGTTATATTCATACCGACCTGCTGAGCCAAGAAAGTGCCACTGTCATTCTAACTTTCTGCTGAAATCCCTGCTCTTTCGGAGGGTGCGGGGTGGATGGCGGGGTGGGGGGAAACCCTTTCCCCGGCTGCAGTGTTGTCACATCCGATATCCTGTTCCTTCCGGCAGAGAAAGTGTATCTGGGAGGGTCACTGGATCAGCCTGTGCCTCGGGGCGGCTCGCCTCAAGTACAAAAGACTCGACTCAACTCACGTTAGTCTTCTAGGTGGCCTATCGGCGGTGACGGACTGCCAGCTCGGGCTGTGGGCGAGCCGTGACGACTGCCTTGAAATGCTAAGTGCTTAATTAAGGACCTTTCATATCAGTTATTGAGGCCTCCATCTCCCATAGCCCTGGGCATTGTACTTTACCAAGGGCTCCCTGGAGCCAGAGCCAACTTTATTGCAGTGACAAGTGGAGAAAAAGAGAGAGAGAAACAAGTGGTTTCAATCCTCTCACAGCATTCCCCAAATCTAAATACAATCCGACAGCTGACTAGTCATAGTTGGCCGACTCCTAAAAATACACTTTTTTCATGTGCATGAAAATACAGCAAACTTGCGTCTCACTTGCAGTGACGGACCGCGGAGTTCTCCTCTGAGAACAAGCTCCTCGTCGGCAGCCACGGTAGCAACCACCAGCAAAAGCCGTGCTTTCCCCGTGCTCACCGAAACAGCTACGCCCTCATGGAAGTCATATTTTTAAAATTTGCAAAGATGATGTTGTCTGATGCCTTTCCACTCACCTGCACCCCTGTTTTCCATAGTACTGATATTACTTTTAAAGTCTATCTTAAATAGCGTATAATGGTGAACAATCCTGCCTACAGATTATTAACTATTTTGCCTTTTTAGAGGGGTATCTCTAAGTTAACTACTTACCTGTAAAGACTTCTATATAGCTCCATTGCCAAATACGTGTAAAGTTACTATGGAAGATAAGTTAAAAAAAAAAAAAAGGTACAGTTTCTGGTAGTATCTGCTATGTTGGTTAATAGTAAAATAATTGAATACTGAGAGGTGAAATGCAATTGATTTCTTTTCAACATTACTGAAGTATGATTAACAAATAAAAATTTTATATATTTGGCCAGACGCGGTGGTTAACACCTGTAACCCTAGCCCTCTGGGAGGCCGAGGCAGGAGAACTGCTTGAGCTCAGGAGTTCCAGACCAGCCTGAGCAAGAGGAAGACCCCATCTCTACTAGAAAAATAGAAAAAAATTAGCTGGACAACTAATAATATATACAGAAAAAATTAGCCAGGTATGGTGGTATGTGCCTGTAGTCCCAGCTACTCGGGAGGCTGAGGCAGGAGGATTGCTTGAGTCCAGGAGTTTGAGGTTGCTATGAGCTAGGCTGACACCATGGCACTCTAGCCTGGGCAACAGAGTGAGACTGTCTCAAAAAAAAAGAGATTTTTTTTTTTTTTTCAGAGTGTCATGATGTCTCAGCAGTGACTTAACCTTAGGCAAGTTTCATTGTCTGCAAGTCTGAATTTTCATTCATATAATGGGGAGAAGCCAGCCCTAATCCAAATTCATCGACCACAGACACACTGAGAGGTTGGGACAGCCGTGACACTATAAATACAGGGCTAATTAGTCAGGGAGCAGCTCCTGGATGCAGGGAGGGCCTGGGTCTTCCAGCTCTGATGCTTCTAATCACAAACCCCTGGGATAGAAATTGCCTATTCCAGGCCCACGTGTCCCTGCAGACTTCCCCTGACATCCGGGAACATTGAACACTGCTTGACGTCTAAAGCAAGGGGCCAGCCACAATGACTGGCTGCTAGCTCTCTGCTCAGAGCTCCTGCTCTTGGTTCACATGGACCTTGCTAGGAGGCTGCAAAAGCACATTTTTATAGTCGAATCCCACAGGGCACCATGCCAGCCATGGGCCAGGCATGTCTAACCGCTTTGAGGCTCAGTGTCCTCTGCTTTAAGACTAGAGAAAATGATCTCTAGTTTATAGGGCTGTCAGGGTTACGTGGAATGTCCCCTGCAGTGTAAAGGTGTCACATATCTGTCTGAGTGTCCAGAGCCTGGGGCACTGAGGTGGCTTAGTAACTGTGTTCTCAACAAGTCAATTACACAGCAGGGATGTGTTGTCCTCAGAGGAGACAAATAGCCAGACAGAAACCAACACCTTGGATGCACTCCAATGGTTCCACAGCACTCTTGAGGTCAGGGTGACCTCTGGGTACACCTGACACAGCCATAATGACGTTTACATGCACTAAGGCCCACACGTCCTGGGTGAGGCATTCAGAGCCTCCATGATCCGGAGTTAACCAAGGCTTCTAACCCCTCTCCCACTTGTCCCTGCCTTCCAAAGTCAATGCAAGATTCCGGCATCTGGATGGGTGGGGAGCATTCACTGAAACAGGAGATTCAGGAAGAGGAGTGAAGCTTTGGTCAGGGGAGGAGGAAGAACGAGCAGCGGGGTCAGATGCAGACCTGGAAACAGCCTACTGGCAGGGATATCTGTACAGGTGCAGGTAGCGCTTGAGCCTTTGGCTGCTCCAAAGTGCCCCTCTCCTCCTTCAGGCTTCCTGCCCTGCCACCTTAGGCCCAGCACAGCGTGGAGCCCACCCGGACTTGGGGATGATAAGTCCAGGACTTGGAGTTCCTGAAGTTCTGACCCAGCCCCTGGAAGAGAGAGCCCAGCCCACTCTCCTGAGAGCTTGTTCTTGGACACATCTGAGCTGCACCCCCTTGGCACTCCTGCCAAGCCTAAGCGGGGATGGACAGGCTTCTGTTCTGGGCCAGTAAACCACAGGGAAGGCTGGTTCCACTTTCCCAAGCAGAGGCAAGAACATGGAGCCTTTGCTGCTATTCCTGTCCCTCACAGGGCCCCAAGCCCACGCAGCATCTCGCCATGTCCCCCCAACAGGCCCACAGTTCTGGCCAACTCTTACAGCAGAAGAGGACTGTGTCCCTGTCCTGCTTTCATGGGAAGTAACTGGCTCCTGCTTCTCTGGCCAGCACTCGGACCAGCAGCCGAGGATGGAGACCTAGCTGGGACCACTTCCTTCTCTCCCCTTGTCCCCAGCATTTGAACAATGATCTACTTTGAACCAATGGAAAGAAGGAAGGAAAGAGAGAAGGTGGGGTAGGGAAGGGGAGGGGGAAGCCACATCCTTTACTTGCCTGAACATCAAACTCTTGCAGGAGGCCGGTGATGGTCTGTGGAGAGACAAGAGAGATGGTCAGTTTCATGAGTTCCCTCGGTTAGGGAAATAACGTTGAAACACATTGGCCTCTCTACACCCTGAACCTGTGCCTTCTCTCCCTCCACTGTGGGGCCTCCCTAATTCCTTATAAAGAGAGACTTTCCTTTTCATCTCAAAGAATAGCAGTCCAATTGGAAAAAAAAAAAAAAAAGGAGACACATTAGCATTTGCTGGGTGGCTTTTTGAAGATAGTCTTGGTAAATAAAAATCTGAAGGTCTAAGCTGACCACAAGCTTGAGAGATACAGGACTGTAACTAGCTATTAACTGGTCTCCTTCTCTCCATTCTAGCCAGTGCTACACTTTCAAACTCAAACCTGACCATGTCATGGTCCTCCGTACATTTTTGCCATAGCTGCCATCATGTGGATTATGGATTAAAATCCAATCTCTTGTGAGTGCAAGAGAAAAGACCTTTAAGCATTTCCCTCAACCTAAAAAATCTGAATTTAAGCCTAAATTCCATCTTTCATCAGAGCTGTCCATGGCAGGACAGGCTCAGTAAGACAGGAAAGGGGTCCTTGTCACCTGTGGAGCAAGAGAAACAGGAGCCTCTGCTGGCCAACATTTCCAAGAGATGTTCCTGGCATGTTTTCCTCCTGACCCAGAGATTTCGAACACTTTCTGAAAACAGAGCCCCATCCTGACCCACCACCCACTGCCAGGAAAGAAGACAGTTTGCAGAGTGAAATGCAAAAGAGGTCAGGAAATAGAATGGACCCCCTTGCACAGCTGAAGCTGGGGGGCAAGATGATCTGCCATAGGGGTTAAAATAGCTCCACATCCCCTGGGCTGTGGACAAGAACATCAGAGAGTTTGGATAAATTCAGGTGGAAGCAAAGGTGGCTGACACCTACACCCTGTGTCTGTGTGCGCGTGAGTGTGTGTTGGTACGAGGGACTGAAGAAGGCTGTTCTGTACAACCCCAACCTTCAAAGTGGCAACCAGAACACATGGCAGTCCAGCCTGAGGACAGACATGAGGAAGAACTTCCTGACAGCAAGCCTAACTAAAAACTCTTGGCTGAGTCAATCTATGGCATTGGAAGAAATTTATTTCCATCTAAACCTTGAAAGAGAAAGTAAATATCCCCTTAGAGATGGGCCATCATGTATCCCAGAGTGGATAAGCTCTTAGATGTCTGTCCCAGAAATAAAATTTTCTAAGGATACCAGTGGGTTGTCTGAAACAAATAAATACTGTCTTTTAAAATGCACTTGCCCTTGGACCCAGTGATGCCACTTCTGAGAATTTTTGCGAGGGTTGCACCTGCACACATATGAAATGGCATACATGCAAGATACAGTAAGGGTACAAATGCCCTGCAGCCCTGGTTCGCAGTGGCAAAAGGCTGGGAAAGGGACAAATGTTCACATAGTGGGCAAATAAATTTGGTGGAATCCTGTGTAGCTGGAAAGAGAAAAGCAAGCGCGCTATGGACTGATGCTGGAAAGATCGCCAAGAAATGTTTAAGTGAATGAAGCAAAGTGTGATATGCTATTTCTATAGGGATTTTATAAAGGGGGAGCTAATATATGTTGATATGCATTTGTACTACTTAGGAGTTTTTGTTTGTTTAATTCATTTTTAAGACTGTGTCACAGACCCACAGTGAAGAGGAAATGGATTTAGAGCCTGCATGATGTGTAGTAAGGGTCGGTAGACAGAGACCACCACCTGTTTTTGTAAATAAAGTTTTATTGGAACACAGAAATCCCATTCCACATACTGCCCACGGCTGCTTTCATCCTATAATGGCAAAGTGGAATAGTTACAATAGAGACTGCGTGGCTGGTAAAGCCCAAGGCATTTACAGGCTGGCCCTTTGCAGAATCCTAGCATGGAGCGATAGATAAGCAAGGGTTCTGCAGCTTCCCAGGCTTGGTTCCTAATCTTAGTTGTGCCAACTATATGAATGAATTTGGGCAAAGCAGGCATGCAGGACGTAGTCCATGCATGCTAACTATTATTTTTTAAAGCACTTAGTTGGCCTTGGAGTAACTTCCCCTTTGAGCCTGAGCTTCAACATTTTTAAAAAGCTGTATCATCACAGACAGCTATGAGGCTCAGTGAGAATCGGGATGTGAACGTGCTTTAAAAACACAATGTCAAGTGCATAAATGTAAAGGCTCATCCATCATCAGAACAATCAGCCCAGGATGGAACCTGCCAGCCCAGGCTATAGGGCAGGGACTTCTGTTGGCAGAAGAGGTTTGACCAAAAAAGACAATTATAACAATACACATCCCTCATCTCCTCCTAGGGGGACAACGTTCTAACTGCTCCATGTGAATTAACTCGCTCCACCCTCACCTGGCCTAGTGAGTAAGTCCTAGTGCCATCCTTTTACAAATGAGGAATTAGAACATGAAGAGGCTGAAGGATTTGCTAGTGGACACCAAGCTGCAAAGTGTCTCAGCCAGAATTTAAACACAGGCAGCGTGGCCCCAGAGTACGTAGGTTTTAACCATGAGGCTGTGGGGCCGGCAGCCCCCAGGGGCAACTGGGTTTCAAATTGCATGTTCTAGAACCACAGGAACTCAGAGATGGAGGTGCTTAGAGAACGTCTGGTTCGATGTCCTCACTTTATAAATGAGAACAGTGAGCTGCGGGCAGAGAGGCCCAGAAAGATGGGCAACGGGCCTGGTCCATGGTGCCATAGCAATTAGTGGCCACGCTGGGGCTTAAACTGATGCCTCTCATCCCTTTGCATTCAAGGAAGCAGTGGACACGTATGTGCATGTGTGTGAACATGTGTCCGTGCATGCTGTGTACATATATGTACAGCATGTTCGTGCATATGTGTGTTGTGGGCATGTGTGGGCATGCTTACGTGTGCACGTGTGTGCACACAGGCATATGGGTGTGCTGTGTGCACATGTGCCTATGTGTGTGCCTGCGTGTATACACATGCACCTGTGATGAAGGTTGCTAGAAGCATCTCCACTCACCTCCCCTTTCTCCACCAAAGGCTTCACCTCAGCGAGGTCCACGTCCTGCAGCTCCCGAGACATGTTCTTGCTGTCACCTGCCTGCAAGAAGACAAAGGCCAGGAGGTCAGCACTTCCTGCTGAGAAGTTTCCTAATGGCAACAAATACAGGGTCAAGGAATGAGACGACAAAAAAGCCAGATCTTCACTCTGCCCAGCAGCTATCACCTCCTACACCGAGTGTTACAGGTGACAAGGGGGCCCCTCATACTGGCCCCATCCCAGTCTACCCACTGGGGTCTGGGAGTGTTACATTTCCTGGGAGAGGAAATGAGGCTCAAAGACACAACTGCCTTCGCAAAGAAATGGATAGGTCAGGAAGGACGCACAAATAGGTCCCCACATCAAGCCCAGGCCCACCTGCCATGCCCAGGACACTTCTCACTGCATTTAATAGAAAGGGACTTGCACTGCTGATCCTAGCAGCCCCAGGCTAACGACCAAAAGAGAACAAAAGTTCGCAGGATGCTCACTGTGTACAGGTATGGCACAAGCTTCACCTTCACAGCTAGCCCCGTCTGAAGGCTGGCGACACATACACACAGGCACACACACACATCCCACATCTGCCTCTGTGCAGGACTCTCATCTACCTGTCGAAAGGAAAGACAGGCAAGTGACAGGGAAAACCTCAAGCCAAGGAGACTGACAGGCACTAAACTCTCAGTAGGTTTCTGAAAGAAAAAAGACCTTCAAGGCAAAAAGCACTTCATGGGCCGAAGCAGGGGTGGGCCGGGCCAGAGGGGCTCCTCATTGGCGCTAACACGCGGCAGGTGCAGAAGGACCAGGAAGTGACAGCTGCAAAACTAGACTGCAGCAGGGTTCGGGAAGGCCGGAAACGCCGAGTGCTGCCGTCACTGACTCCATGGGGAATGAGGCCTGGGCAAGACAGGGCCAGCTACTGAGCCCACTTCCCAGAACTTAATCTGGAAGCTAGGTATAAACATTTATTCTTAGGGATCCATAGTCAAGTTGGAAAAATTAAACGCCTGCCAACACCTGGGGTGGGGCACGAAGAACCCAGAATAAGGCTGTTCCAGCCGGCTGCAGAAGACCGGGGGAGAAGGAGTCAGTGCCGAGAGGAAGGAGCCCAGACCAGCCACCTGGTTCACAGATACGGACCTTCTGACTTGGAAAACTTCATGAGAAACAGTCTGACCAATGTCTGCAACACTGTGGCCTTCGGAGCAGGGACCTGTGTCCACAAGCTGCCCAAGGCCCATTGGGTGTAATGGCAGAGAGCACGCAAGAGTCTAAAATTCCAGCCCAGCGCCCCTCTGAAGACCCAGGACCAAGACCTTTGTGAAACGCCTCTTAGAGCTCAGTCAGCAGGCGCAGCCACCCAGATCCACCCTGCGTGCTGACACGTGGCATTCCGTGGGTGAGTCCTGCTCTCCACTGCGATGCTGCGGTCTGGGGCCCCAGCGCGATCTTCCCCAGTAGATAACCAACCCCACAAGAATGCCTTTATGCAGCCTTTGGAGTCTATGCTCCAGAACATTCTGAAAACAAAGTCGGTTTTATATTTGTGAGCATTCCTGGGCAACCGCCCACTTGGAGGCAGGAGGCATGAAAAGCTGGTGTCTGTTAGTCTTGCTAATTCAGCAGGTTTGAGGTCCCAAGACCCTGGCCCGTGGGACACCTCGCCTACACGGCTAGGGAACCTTCCAGAAACCCAGGGCCGTGGCACCACCACCCTTCACGCTGAGAGCGAAAGCACTTCACATTTCACAGGGGCTTCTTAATGTACTCTGCTCAGCAGAGGTGAAGTTGGGTGGGTTCCAGCAGGCCTTCTTCAGCCCCACCTGTGAGCTCCACCCAGCAGGCAGCTTACCTGTCTTGTTCCCTGTCTTCCTCTACCTCCTAGCATTACCCCAGGTGCACAGTTAGGCCACAACTCACTTGCTGAATAGATGAGGAGTGTAGCTCAATAGCATGCTTTTTGTTAAATTCACTTTTAAACTGTAGCTAAACCACAGGGGTGCAATGCCTTGAAAACAATGCTACATTTATAAGCAGCATGTGCTGTAGTTCAGCCCAGTTTGGTCAGTTCTCCTTGCCTTCCAGAAACTGTGATCAGATTAGAATATAATAACAGCCTGAAGGGGCTCCCTCCTCCTCCTTCAGGACAGAAAATAGAAACATTTCAGCCCTCATGGTTTCCTGCAGGTGCACTGGAGAAACCCCCCTTACCCACCCAACTCGTGCTTTCCTTCCTGTAGCTTAGCTTCTCAGACCACCAGAGTGCATCTGCTAGAAACAGCAAGAACTTGAGAATCTGCTTTTTGGAGTTGGAGGGGCCTCACCTGGCCTTAGGGAAGCCCAGGAGTGAAGCTACTGGGGACCATCACAGGATTTATCCAGACTAGGGGTAACTGTCTCCCAGGTGACATTTGGCAATGTCTGGAGACATTTTTTTGATTGTCCCCAAAACAATTGATTCAATTTGATTTTGAGCCATCTAGCAAGCATTCTGGGATGCTAAAGTGTTCAAGGTGAGTGGATAGAACAGAGGAAGCCTTGCACTTGTCTGGGGAGGTGGGGACTAGGGGGACTTGCAGGCCTGGGGGCAGCCTGAGTGTCAATAAACACCACACCTACCCTATGCCTCCAGACCTGCCCTCACAGAACACCTGAAAACCCATTTATTCAGAGGTTTCTTCCCACACTAGGTTCACATGTGCCCAACACAGAGCCAAGTACAACAATAACACCACCAGCTATGCTAACGAGGACCTACTACATGTCTGGTCTGGGGATTTGGCCACAAACAGAGCCAGCTCCTGTCCCGACTGAGCTCACTGTCCCAAGGGCCAGGTGCCTCCCACGGGCTCACTCCTTGGGCTGTGCCCGGGCTGTGTCCCCGCTGTGTGGCAGTCCCACCTGTCCCCCTGGAGGGCACTGGACCACCACACCTCCAGGACAGAGGTCTCACACTCAGCACCACTGACATCTGGGCTCACGAAGTCTTTGTCACAGGACTGTGCTGAGCATCGAGGGAGGTTCAGCAGCACCCCTGCCTCTGCCCACCAGATGCCCGCAGCACCCACCCTCAGGATGTGACAACCAAAAATGTCCCCTGGGTGCAAAATCAACCCAGGCTGGGAACAGCTGATCTTGGCAGTTCCTGGTATGAAGGGTATCCAGAGTGTCTGTTGGATACATATGATTGTTTTACAAGACCTTCCAAAATATGGATGCAATTCTTATTAAGTCTAGTACACACACACACTCTCTCTCTCATATCCTCATTCTCTCTCTCTCTCTCTCTCTCTCTCACACACACACACACACACACACACACACACACCCCACCACCACCACCACCACCACCACCGAGGCAGCTAAGCCAAGGGCCTGGTAAGTGTCCCGAGCTCCCCATCCAGCCATAGCAGGAGTGGCCGGGCTCGAGCCGGGTCTAATGCACCCAATCCTCCTTCTTCACCACATTCTTCCTCAAAATGCTTTTCCTCTGGGATTCAAAGTAACCTCCTGGAGTCTGAGGCTCCCAGAAGGACACAGAAGACCTGTAGCTCAGCAAGTGCAATGGGCCATGCCTCCCCCAGGGTTTGGGGTCTGCCCTGGACTCCAGGCCCTGCCCTCCTGCCACGTCCCAGAAAGTCCTAGTTGCAGAAGGTTGGGACCCATCGGAAAGGGTCAAAGAGGGCTGCTAGCGGGAGGGGGAGGGCAGGGCAAGGCCACACTACACAGTGGGGACCAGGGTGCACTCCCAGCCCTGCCCCACCTCAGCACTGGCGCGGGGCCTGCCAGCTGCCTCTCTGAGGCCTCTTTGTTCTCCTAGAAGCACAGGAAGCCCCTCCAGACAGAAATGAGGTCGGGACAGGTCTCTCTCTGCTAAAACCCCACTCAGCACCAGAAACAGGGCTCCAGGTCACAGCACCAGCCGCCAGACAGGCGTGTGTTGCCACTTCTTTCTTTTCCACCAGCCTGCCCAGGAGGAATTCAGAGAAGAAAGGTAGCCAGGGACTGGAGGAAGGTTTGTGGGTCAGACTCAGGTGTCACCACTGATTGGCTCTGTGATCCTGAACAATTTATCGAACTTCTTTGCCTCAGTTTGCTCATCTGTCAAATGGGCATGCTGACTCCTACTCCCAACAAACAGCAGTGGCTTAAATTAAACAACAGCACGTAGAAAACCTGGCACACAGCTACTTAATTCATCACAGTGCTTTCCTTTCCTGGTTGCCTTGGAGACAACAGGACATCTGAGGATAGGAGCCTGTGTTTTACAGCCTGTTATTCCCAGAGTGGCCCAGCAAGGAGGGGAACACGCAGGAGATGTTCCGCAAATGCCAGAGAGGATTCCAGCCATCAGACCTGAGGCAGCGCCCCCAGGGCTCTTCTCTCCAGTAGTAATGTCAGTCAATGAGTAACAGAGGCCCACGAGGGGCTTGGCAAATACGTTTCCAGCCCAACAGACTCAGGAGACAGTTAGCTGGATCATGGGTTCCAGGGGAAGCCAAGACTGGGATCTGCCCAGAGAAGGGAAGAACATGACGCCTGGGCTTGAGAGGGCAGTGGGCAGAGGCATCTCACAATCCAAGGCCCCTGGAGAATCGCTCACCAGGCCCTAGGGGACTGAAAGGACACACAGAGCTCCGTGGGGCAGCAGGAACGCCAGCCTTGGGATCGGTGCATGAGGATCCTGCCACCATCTTGCGACATGACTCTGAGCAAGCTATTCCCTCTCTGGGCCTTGGTTTCCCCATCTGTAAAGTAGGCACAGTGAATGCTCTGTGGACATCGCATGGTCTATAACAAACTTGGGGCAAATGAGAACCCAGGCAGGAAGATGCTTCCCAAAGACAAAGGGCCGCAGGGCTGCGGGGTTTTACCCTGCTGGGCCCAACTCCAGCTGGATTAGCCCTGCGCCTTGAACCAAGACCCTCGCTTCTCTCGTCCACAGACCCTCATCTGTTAAGACCAGAGCCTCATCTCAGCTCTGCCACTCCTCTAACCCAAGCTGCCCAGTGGGACCCATCTGCACACCCTCTTGAGCAAACTCCCCACGACATGGGGCGGAAGTGGCGTCTACAGAGAGATATCCATGATCTGTTCTAGAAGTTACACAATTGTCCCCTGCAGGAAGAGCAGCTACAAGTAGGGAACAATGAAACCCTACACAGACACCCCACAGTAATAGCAAGAAGAGCAACTTCCAATGGCGCTAACGGGGCTCTAAACTCTACTTCCTTTACGCTTCGCAGCAACCCTAGAGGGGAGGCACCAGCATGTTCACCATTTAACAGATGGGGAAACTGAGGCTCAGAGATGTTAAGCTGTGTGCCCCGAGTCAGCAAGCAACAAGCTGGTAGAAATTAAAGCAACCTTAAAGGGGAAAGTTGACAGTGACATCACATTGCTGTAAATATACACACAGACCTTACGACCACCCTCTGCCCATGTGCAATGTTCTATGAATGGCTACACGTGACTCTGGAGCTTTTGGTGTGTGGGGGGTCCACTGGGGAATCACAAGCTTCTCCCTCCACCCCGCACAGTTACCACTGAGTCACCAGGAGTGGGCCTGAACTTTTGGCAAAATCCACATCTTGGACTTTTTTATTCTTCCTTCCCAATGCCCAGAAAGTTCTCTGCTTTCAGCTCTCCACCAAAGTACCTTCCTGATATGGCAAATTCAATACCTGGAGAAAAAGTTTCCACTCACTGCATGATTTTATTTGCTCCTTAAGGAGGTGCCCAGGAGAGAGAGCAGGTATTATTGTGCCCAGTTTACAGATGGGCAACCTGAGGCTCAGTAACAAAGGCCCACGTGACTTCCCAAAGGCCACATGTCCGGATTCCTCCCCACTGGGGAAAAGATGGAAAACTCGCTCCTTTGTTGTGAGTGCAGGTGTGGAGCTCGCTCAGGGCAGAGCAGACAACAGTCTCCTGGAGTCCTTTAGTGAAGCAGAGAAAGGGACACCAGGGGGATTGTTGACAAGTTTAGCATCGATTGTTCTTGTCAGCCACTGGCCCAGATTTTGTCTGTCCATAACACGCCTGGTTTCAAAGCCACATGAAAGCTGGTGTTATTTCCAGCACACTGGGTTCTTTATGGAATAGATTTTAAAAGGGGGGGAAATCAATGTGTGCTGCTGCTGTTTGGCAGAGCAACTTCCCCAGAAAGTTCCAGAAAGCAGTTCCATTTCTGCAGTAATCTCAAGGAAAATCGCCGGGGGACATGCTCCAGGTGCCACCGTCTTACTGCCGATACATTCTTCAGCCGTTTCTTTGCCAAAGAGATTTTGAAGTCAAGCTACAGAGCAGTTCATGGGCTCCCTTGGTGTTTTCTGGACCTTTTGAAACTCGAGGCTCTGGGGAGGGTGAGGAAGTTGGCAGTCTCAACTGTCAATGTTTTTATTACGTAATCAACCTAGCAAATGCTACAGGTGGACTCAATGGACTTCACAAAACTTCCCTAGTTTAGAGGAAGGGAAAAGTCTCAGAGTGATCAAAATCAATAAAACTGTGCAAATGCCACACAGAGGAGACAACCAGACCAGGAATTCCTCAAAGGCTCAGGGCTTTTCACAGAGCCTGAAACTCAGTAGACATCGATGAATTGCTTAATATTGAAAGAACAAAAAGGGGGTCACTAAGGAAGAAGGCGAATCCATAGGCCACAACGCACTCATGCCCGGGTGTGGGCACCAGCTAGAGCTGAAACTGGACGTGTGCGCATTCTGCTTGCGCACAGCACCGCGAGGTCAGCAACGGTGTCCGACACACAATAGCAGGAAGAGGGAGGTGTCTGCAACCCCGTTACCACCCACCCCTCTCTGCAGTGCAACAGGGATCTTCCTGGAGACTCTCAGTGGAGTTTGGCAGCTCGAGTAATTTGCTTGGCAGAGAGAAGATGACCCTCGGAGGGAGGGGACGAGCCAAGTAACTGAAGTCCAAAGGCGGACATTGGTCGCCTCAGAGGGCCATTCTGTGAATCTGTGGGACAGGCGTGAGCTGCACTGGATGGTCTGAGATAATTTGTTGAAATCACACAAATGGAACTAGTGTTAACAGAGGATGAGGAAATGGATTCTTCATACAGAACCCTTTGTCCCGAGATCGGATGCTCGCCACGCTAACAGGACTCTTCCCCCAAGTGGTCTTCCTGCTTCCATCCTCTGGAATGGCCCTCCAGTCTTCCCTGCACGAGATGACTCAAGTTATTTCCTTAATGAACGGAGGTGTCCCATTTGACCAGCATTAATGGAGCGCCCGCAAAAGGCTAGGCTCTCGGGTCTCCTGGGGAGATGGGTGAGTAGACAGACAACCACAGCCCAGGGTGACCCACGGAGGGTGCCACAGTACCGCGGAGGGCACCCACCCAGCCTCCCCTCCAGGAGGGGAAAGCCAGGGAGGGCTTTCTGGAGAAAGGAGGAAAGTTCTATGATTAAAAAGGAGAAGAGAGAGGAGGTGAGAATTCCCAGTTGAGAGAGTTCCTAGAATTGCCCACCTCCTAAGTATCTCTCTCACATCTACATTCCAAGAGGGAGGCTAAGAACCTTCTCAAAGATTTCAAGGGGGTGGAGCTGGGTGGAGGCTGGGGAACAGGATGGAGGCCTGGGCCCCACCCACCTCGCTTTAAGCAGAGCCCTATGCAGGTTTAAATTTATATTAGTAGAAAGGTTTCCACAGATTTAAGGAGAGGACAAGACTATAAAATAAAAGATGAACTCCCAGCAGGGCATTCAAAGCCCCCAGTCTGTTAAGGGGCTTCACTCTCTACCACTGCAGGGGGAAGAACACCCCGCTAGGCTGAAAAGGCCCAGAGATGGAGCCCAGGAGAGCAGGGCGTGGGCAGATCTTCACGAAATGTTACACGAAAAAAGCAAAGGCTCTGGGTCCAAGAGACCTGGCTGTGAACCTGATTTCATAATCCGTGTCCATCCCATAGAGCCGAAGCTGACTCCCCACCATGTTCCCAGAAGAGCTCAGGTGTCTTGTCACATGGCACCTACTCCGAGAACTCTGTCCCACACTGACAGGCAACTGTGGTCCTCCGCCTCTGCAGCCACCTTCCTGTCAGGCTTCAGTGTCCCCAGCCACCACCTGCACACCCACCTCCAACACACCTGGGCCAATTCTGCAGCGGAGATGCCACCTAGCCCATGGCTGACTCCAAATGGAGAGAGAAAGAGCAAGAAGGCAAGCCTTAGACCAGACTGCAATCGGGGAGGCAGGAACCACAGCCTGGACTGGACCCAGGAAACCAAGCTCATTTCAAAACATGGCCCTGGGTGGCCTTCAAGGTCAATGTCAGAGTTCGGAAAGGGTTAGGGTGGCTCACCTTGACCAGGACCCCACTCATTTGAGTTATCTGCCTGAGCCTCAGTTTTCTGACCTAAGAGGTGCAAAGAATGTCTTTTGCCTTAATTGGATGAGGTGA
This sequence comes from Lepilemur ruficaudatus, assembly GCA_963574885.1. Classification (NCBI taxonomy): domain Eukaryota; kingdom Metazoa; phylum Chordata; class Mammalia; order Primates; family Lepilemuridae; genus Lepilemur; species Lepilemur ruficaudatus. Next base: position 31,947 of record CAUYRT010049463.1, read on the forward strand.
TGCACTGACTCACAAGGCATGTTAGCCAGAGGAGAGCTATTTATTGAGCACTCACTAATTGCCAGACCCTGAGCACACAGGTTGGCCGAGAATGTCCTGTTTGCGTGGCCACTCCTTCTTTTTATCTCTCCCCCAGGGAACCTGGACACAAGGCAGATCCTTGGCCCACCCCAGACCTACCAAATCAGAAACTCAGGAGACTGGGCCTGGAAATGTGCATTTCACACACGGTTCCTATGACATTTTCCTACAATCTACACTAGCTTGCAAAAATCAAAGCCTGGGTCCAGCACCGGCAGGCACTTTCACAGGCCTGGGTAGGTTTCGGACTAAGGGCCCCAGACAATGCTTGTTAAGGAGATGCACTGAGAATGCAGACAGCAAACGCCTACATGCTGTTTCCCACGTGCTGGACACTGTTCTCAGTTTACATGGATTAACTCGAGTGATATTTACGCATCTCGATTGATATTTACACATCTCCATGAGACCGTGTCAGTTATTCTCATTTTACAGAACAGGAAACTGAGGCACAGAGCTCCCGATTGCCTCCTGGCACTTTTCATCCTAGCCTGATTTCTCCAAGTGCCCCCAACATGTTGTCATGGAAAAGAACAGAGGCTTTGAAGTCCTCCAACTGTCTGGGTTCAAAGTCTTGCTCTCCAACTTCAGCCATGTGGCTACAGGCAAGGTGCTAAAACTCCCCTAGCCTCAGTTTCCCCATCCATTCTATGGAGTTGATACAGCCCAGGCAGAGTTCTTACAAGGATTAAAGGGGATAAGGGGAGAGAGCGGCTGATCTGGAGAGGGAGAGAGATGTCTTGGCCCTTCCTAGTCTGCCTCCCAGGCCTGAGCCAGGCCTGCGCCCCACTAGAATCTCAGATGCTGAGTCATCACGGTGACTTTCTCTCTGAGGCACAGGGCCTTTGAGTCACGCCTTCGATAGCATTCTCTGGACTTGGGTCCGAAGGAAGAACTGCAGCTTTGGGCGATCAGAACAGCACATTTTCAACTTTCTGTCAGGTCCATGCTGTGAGGCAAGCTCAGGCCAGCAGGTTGCAGTGCACCCCGGCGGGGGGGGGGGGGGAGGCCAGCTCTGTTCAGATCTGCCATCATATTAGAGGGGGCAGCCCAATCCAGTTGAAGGCCACCCAGGGTGGCTGCAGCCCAGGATCCCTTTCTCATTAGACTGATTTTGCTAATCTCTCAGGAACATCTGATTTACAGTTGAAAAACAATCACCCACATTTTGCCTCTTCTGCCTCAAAAGTTTCCTCATCAGAAGCTCTGATGATGCAATTTACTCTTGCCCCTCCATAGCAGACAGGCAAAATCAAGCCAGGAACACTTCTCACTGCCTTTAGTCCCAACCAGGAGCCTCCTGCAAAGGGGTCTGGAGAGTGAGCTCTTGCTCCAGCTCGGCCTTGGCACATCTCTCCCTGTCTCTGGGTCTCAGTCTCCATCTGCAACATGGGAAGACGTCGGACCAGGTCTTGGGTGAATTTTTCATTTCATTCCAAATGATCAAACCAATGGTGAGCAACCCTGGATTTTCTTGTCACTCCAAAAAAGTTTTCTCAGAAGAAGAGACCCTAACAGGTGCTCCAGGATCTCTCTAAAGCCAAATCCAACACCTCTACCCATACACGTTAAACTACCTCCTTGGGACTCTACCTGCTGGATCAGAGGGGAATGGCAGAAGGCAAGGAGCCCTTCAGCTCATTCCATGTACACATCTCAACTCCTCTTCCGTGCCAGGTGCCAGGTGCCAGGAATGCGGCAGGCAAAGCCTTCCTCCTCACCCTGGTGCAGTTCACCCTCTGGTGGGAGACACAGTCCCACAAAGCTAAGAAGTCACAGTCAGGGGAGCGCCAGGTTTGCCACCACTTACTGTCAAGCTCTCCCTCCCTCACACCTTTCTGGTGCCCCACCCCACCCGGTGCCCCCAGCCTGGGGCTGGCTCTGCTACTGCACACAAGGCACAGGACTGTGCTCTGAGCCTCCGGCCTCCCCCACCAGGCCAGTAGCCCCTGGAAGGCAGATGCTCTGCACTTTGCTTATTTCAGTCACATTTGTGAAACTCAGTAAGGACTCCACAATTTCTATACGGGAGGAGGTTGGGCTGGAAAGTTTGCCTTGAAACTGCCTTTTCACAGCAAGGACCAGGTTTATATTTAGATATCAGTTCATTTGAAGCGGCTTAGGAGGTTACCTATGGCTGCCCCGCATTCTACCAATGTGTAAAGCCCTCCTGCATGGTCACTGGCCGACCTCTGAATGTTCCATCTTTCCCGATAGTGTAAAGGGACCAAACAAACTAAAGCTCCCAGGGCATGGTTGTTCTTGGGCACAAGATAACCAGGGCCCTCCCTCCCTGACCCCATGCCAGGCACCTTCCACTTCCAAGCCACGGAGGGGTGTTGCTCAGGACCCCCAGGGACAGCAGATACAAGGCAGGGAAGCGCTGAGGTGTGGGGGGTAAGGAGCCCTGTCTACTAAATCCCAACTTCAGCTACTAATTTGACAGAGGTGCGACAGCGTGTTTCCTCAGAGCCAGCCACATTCCACACACCCCGCCTGAATCTCCACCCCGAGCTGAATCAGAAACCACGCGGCGGATCTCCCGGGAACGTCCAAGCAATTCCAGCTGATCCCCCCCGGGGGGCAGGAGAGGCCCGCCCCAGAGACATGGGAGGAAAAGGAAAGCGAGGGAGGGTGGGCGGAGGCGAAAATGACGCCACTTCTAGCTCCAGCCAGCTTAGGGGCCGCCAGATGCCCGCACAACCCCTCTGGCCCAGGCCATCTCCCCCACACGGCCACAGCGCCAACCCCGGGACACCTCGGGGGACGCACCCTGCGCAGCGGCGCTTGCGGACACGCACGTGTCGCACGCGCTGTGACATACCCCAGGCCCTCCCCCTACACACACCCCCACACCAACACACACGCACTCCTGCACGCATACAGCGGTGGCTTCGGAGCTGAATCGGCACCAGCCTCTCAGATCCGCACTCGTTCCCGGCCCAGTCTGAGAGCCAGACACATGCACGCCCCCTCGCCGGCGCCACTCAACCCTATCCACCGCCATCCACACACATCTCCTTTCCCAGACACCCCAACACACACACACACAGCACACACACCCCTAGTCGCTTCCGAGTCCACTTCCAGCGCGCACCCCCGCCAGCGGCGCCAGCTGTGATTCTGGGCGACCGCCGAGAAGCGCGATCCAGGTGTTCCCTGGCCGGCTCGCCGCTCCCTCCCCGACCCCCAGAGCCCCACTTCCCCAGCGAGGCAGAATATGAACGGGGACCTGCCTTTTCTTCCTTCTTCTCCCTAATGGAAACCCCCACTCCTGCGGTGCTGGCGCCCCAAAGCTCCCTCCTCGCGCCCGCGCCACGGGGTCGCCCAACACTTGTGGCTCCCGGGCACCTGTTCCTGAAGCCCAGGGGGCCACAAAGGGCGGTCCAGGCTTTCCATCCGCACCCAGCGGGCGACCCCTTTCTGCTCCGCGTCGTGCCCGGGAGAAAGGGCGTCGCGCTTACCGAAGGCAGAGGGAAGAAGGAAAGGAGCCGGTGGCTAGGCTGGCGAAGCAGCGCCCAGTGGGAGCCGAAGAGGGCAGCGAGGACCGGCTGGCGCTCCGCAGAGCCAGCGGAGAGCCAGGCGGGGTTTGTTTATGTCCTGGAGGAGGGCGACTTTATAGGCGCCGCGGCCCCGCCCCCGCGCCTCGCCCCTCCCAGACCTTCCCAGCTCGGCGATCGCCGGGGACACACCCCTTCCTCGCTCCCCCTTCTCAGGCGCGCCGGGCGCCCGTCCGAGCCGCAGCCTGTTGCGCAAGCCTTTGTAGGGGCGCGGCAGGGAGGGGCCTCCCGTCCCTGCCCGAGCTGAGGTTCGGCTTTGCTGTCCCGTAGGAAGCCCGGGCCTGGGCGTGCGCAGCGGGCGTCTGTGCGCTGGGGACGCGTGTGCATGTGCGCGCTCGTGCGTGTGCATGTGGACTTCCTTGTGTCTCTGCGTGGCCGAGCGGGCTCTTCTCTGCCTCAGAGTTCCTTCTCCTGACAGTCTCATCGAGCCGCACCCTGACATCCCTCCTGGGCGACTCCCTGCACTTCCTCCAGGTCTCACCGGTTCAGTTCTGGGCCCCCAATTGAGCTGCCTGCCCGCGGCGGCTGCCTCCTTGGCTTCCTCCCGGCCAGCTCCCTGCTCCCTGCGATTCTAACCCCGCGCCCATTCCACGTTGCCTCAGCTCGCCGCTGAAAACCCGGCTCGCATTTAATTCGACCATTTTGCCCACCGCATCCCCGGGCCTGGCGCCTCCCCTTTCCAGTTCCAAGCACGCCCGGCCCCTCTCCCCTGCCCCACAAGCCTGGCCAGAAGGGAGAGTTCTGCCTCTTCCTCTCCTGGTTTCCAGAACTTGCAGGACACACCCTTTCCAACCTTAGCACTGTCCTGCTCTGCTGTAGTGCTTTGTGTAACTAGTGCCTGCGTGTTCTCCTCTGCCCAAAGAAAGCAACAGTTCTCAACTCTTACAGCACAGGCGACTCCCCATAGGAGCGTTTTTTTTGGTTTTTCTTTCTTTCTTTTTTAATAAAAAAAGGTGGATGGGCCCCACCCCAGACGAGTTTAATCAGAATCTCAGGGACGGCAGACTGAACTGGCATGGGAGTTATTAAAAAGCTCTCCAAGTGCTCTCTAATGTACATCCCGGCTGAGAATCACTGAAGGAACATCATTTTATGAATAAAGAATGACTGGCTAACAGCTCACAGAGTCATTGTCCTCAGGCTACCTGCCCAGCTTTGAACTTGCCACTGAGCCCAGGGCCAGAACCAGGGCACACTCAGGTTTCTCCGCCCCTGCCCCCCACACTTCCTTCTCAACTGTTAACCTCTTTTCTCCACCAACCCATGGTGTCCTGAAGGCAGGGGACCAGACTTTGCCATTTACCTCCATAGGCCCTGACTCTTACTTAAACTGTCATTCCTCAAACGACAGAATTGAGCTTCTCTTATGAGCCAGGTCCCGTGCTCAGCCCCTGGGAAAGGACTGAGAAGACACAGCCCTTTCCTTTTATGGCACAATATAGGAGAGCCCTATGACTCAGTTTCTCCATCCATACAACAAGGAGGTTAAGCTGAGGTCATTCATTCCTTGCCCAGGCACGGTTCTAGACCCTGAGGACATGAGGACATGGTAGTCAAAAAGGAACAAAACAAAAAGGAACAAAAATCTTGCATCCTTGGGAGCCATCCTGTTGTTTGAGGACCCTCCCAGATCTAGCAGGTGCAACAGTTTTCTTGAACCCCACTTATATCCATTCCCCACAGCCTCCCCCGTTTTGGCTATTGAATGAGTACCTGTGGCCTGTTACCTGCTAATGGTACAGAATATTAAGTTCAAAAGCATGGAAGGGCTGCCCACTCCTTCAGTAACAAATGAACAAATGGAGCCCCTAGTGCATGGGTTGGGGAAGGGCATTTTGCCAGGGGAGGCCATTGCCTGTCCTTTTGAGGAAGACTTTGGGACAGGACACAAAGGACAGCCCAGAACTGCATCTTGAGACCCTGGAGCAGTTGCCTGGTGGACTTGTGTTTAGGAAGCCCAACCTTCTAGAAGACCATTAGCATTGAACAAGGCAGAGGACAGCGGAAAAAGCGGAGTGAGAAGAGCAGAAAGAGGAGAGGGGAACTTGAACAGCAGAGCAGAATGTTCTGAGAGCAATGGCTGTCTAAAACCAGAGTCCAGATCACCTTGGCAAAGTCCTGAGGAAGACGCCATTTGGATTCCACGCTCGCTCTCTCAGTAAGCCCGACGCCAGTTTTCCTTCCGTGTTGCAATGGAGTTTTCCTTCCACTGAGCACCAGATGAAGTAGTTTCCTCATGTTTAGCTAAGGTGGTTGCGCTGCAGGAAGAAGACTGGCTTTCCTCCAACCCTGGAGGCACACACAGGATGGAGGGTGCTCATCCTATGCAGCGGTCACCCGCCAGGAGCTGAGAGCTGCCGGCTGCCTGCCGTCCACATGCCCCAGCCACGGCCAGCTGAGGCAGCAGAAGCTCTTGGGGCTGAATGTGGGTGCGACTGCACTGAGCTGTTGAAATTATTCCTCTTTCTCGCTAGTCAGCAATGGAATTAGATCTGCTTAGTAAACGCACATGCGCCTGCAAACCCATCACAGGATGAGATTGGATTTTCAGGGCTAATGTCCACTGGAAATTTCTGTTTAACAACACCTTAGATTCTATCCTAGAATATTCTAACTAAAATGACCGTAGGAATTGTCTATTCCCAACCATCTTTCTGGGAATCTATGGGTATGCAGAGTTGGGACAAACCCAAAAGGCAGCTGGAATTTATGGGGAAGAACACAGCGGTCTGTCACCCCAAATGTGACTTTACCACTTACAAGCTGTGATATCTTTGTCAAGTTACTCGACCTTTCTGGGCATGGAAGAAATAAGAGAAACCATCAGGCCACAATTTATGGGCTTACTGCTGTGGGCCCGTATTCTTCTCCCTCCCATTAAAATGAGAAAGTGTCCCTGGAAAGCCAATGTCTCCTCAGCTCCAGTCCTGGACTCCAGCATCTCTCTCTCCCTCTCTTCTGGATCATTCTAGTCAATAAGTAGCAATGCACTGCTACTTACTGGATCTTGCACAGTAACTGATGCACAGCGATGTCCAGTAAGCATTGGCTGAAGAAGGGATCACATGCAAGCGTTTCTCTTCAAACTCACTCTGCTTTATTGAGTCTTGTTGCTTGGACTCTACTGGGAGGGAAAAGGGGATTCTACTACTTGCTTCATGATCCCAAGTGTGGAGGGAATCCCATCTGTGGGTCTTACCTCCATAAATGTAAATTAGCCCAGTCTCTGCAAGCTTGCCTAGCCTGTAAATAACCAGTTGCGTGCAAGGGGAAAAACTGAGAGGAAAACAGTCCCAAATGAGGCTAGATGTGAGGCTATGTTCAGGATACATGATAAATCCTTTACTTTGAATATAAATGAAGAGGGGTACGTTTGGCCTATAGAGAATCAATTTCAGGCAGTTGCAGTGGCTCACACCTATAATCTTGGCACTTTGGGAGGCTGAGGTGGGAGGATCGCTTGAGGCCAGGAGTTTGAGACCAGCTTGGGCAACATAGTGAGATCCCATCTCTACAAAAAAATAAAAATTGAAAAAGATATCCAGTGCCTGTAGTCCTAGCTACTTGGGAAGATGAGGCCAGAGGATTGCTTCGGAGCCCAGGAGTTCCATCATGTGAGAAGGAAAGAAGGAAAGAAGGTAGGCAGGAAGGAAGGAAGGGGGAAGAGGAGGGGAGGAGTTTCACCTTTCCCCAAGCCTGTACGGGTTTCCTAGGACTGCCATAACAAATTACCACAAACTGGGTGGCTGAAAACAACAGAATTTGTTCTCTCACAGTTCTGGAAGTGAACAAGCCAAAATCAAGGTGTGGGCAGTGCCCTGCTCCTTCTAAAGCCCCTAGTGAAGAATCCTCCCTTGCCTCTTCCAGCTCTGGTGTTTGCTGGCAATCCCTGGTGTTCTGGGCTTATAGCTGCATCGCTCCAATTCCTGCCTCTGGCATCATGTGTTCCTCTCTCTTGTCTCTGTGTGACCTCCCCTCTTCCTATAAAGCACATCAGTCACATTGGATCAAGGGCCCACCCTAATCCAATGTGTCCTCATCTTAACCTGCCTAATTACATCTGCAAAGACCCTTTTTCTGACACAGTAACATTTTGAAGTTTGGGGTGCATATGAATTTTGGGGGTGAAACTATCACCCCAGTGCATGGTTAATATGGATTTAGCAAACATTTGTAGTCTGTTTGCAGGGAGACCTACTCAGTGAGCTGCTCAGGGCAGCCCCGCTGACGCCGATCTCCTGGAATCCCACATCTGCCTCCCTTTTGTCCTCTGCCCCTCCAACTCCCTTCATCCCGTGCTCGGCTCAGCTGTCATCTTGAGCAACCTAAATTGTAGGTCCTGCCTCATTAAACCATTCATCGCTCCTGTCGTCTGCCAAGTTCGCCACCCTCTCCCTGGTGTGGCAATGGGGACATCCTTCCACCAGCCCAGACTTGTCTCTCCTTCCCCACATTCTCCTTCAGCCACTGAGTCACCTGCTGCTGCCTCTGAACATACCTTTCTCACCTCCACCTCGGAACATGCAGCCAGGCTGTTTTCTCCGACTTTCTGGAAAGCCTGCCTGCCCGCCTCACCTGCGGAGACTCCACTCACTCACACATCTGGGAAGCACAGCAGGGCTGATCACCACCCACTTCACTGCTCCTGCTTCCTGCCCTTCCCTCCTGAAGCCAGGCATGTTGATGTGACCTGCATTGTGGGTGGATATTGAAAGGAAGTGACCTGTGCCAGTGCCGGGTGGGAGCTTTCCTAGCTGGTGTATGATTCAACTGCTCTCCTCACTGTCCTGACTCTTGTCACAGTGGCTGGTGACACCCCAAATGGTGGAGGCTCCACTCCCTGGGGGCTTAGAGGAAGGAAACAATGAGCAGAACCCCCAGCTGACCCAAAATGGGCATGGAACAGGGGAGTTGCTATGGTCTGAACCATTGTGTCCCCCACTCAAAAATCATGTGTTGAAACCTGACCCCAATATGATGGTGTTATGAGGTAGGGACATTGGGAGGTGATTAGGTCATGAGGGTGGAGCCTTCAAGAATGGGATCAGTGCCCTTATAAAAGAAACCTTAGACAACTGCCTTGACCCTTTCACCGTGTGAGGTTACAAGAAGACAACTGTCTGTAAGGAAGCAGGTCCCCACCAGATGCTGGCACCCTGATCTTGGACTTCCCAGGCTCCAGAACTATGAGAAATTAATTTCTGTTGTTTATAAGCCACCTAGTTTATGGTATTTTTTATAGCAGCCCAAATCGACTAAGACAGGGAAGAAATAAACCCTGTTGCCGTGTGCCACAAAGATCCTAAGGGGGTTTATTCCTGCGGCCTAACATAGCCCATCCTGACGGATCCACCATCCTCCAGGGCCCCTGCAAGATGCCAGCTCCACCAGCAAACCTCTCTGGTTCTCCTCCAATGAGATTCTTTTAAAAAAAAAAATTCAACACATATTTGTTGACAATTTACAACTCAGCAGGCACTGTGTGAGGTGCTAGGATTAAAGGGATAAACAAAAAAGCATACTCCTTACCCTCATGAGAGCCGCACGAAACACATGTAATTGCAATGGTTGCACATGTTTTTAAGTAAGACTACACAGTCTTAGCATGACCCAAGAAGCTAACCTGCTCTGGAGGGTCAGGAAAAGCCCTCTGGAAAAAACGATATTTGAAGCAGAGCTCCATTAGAAGAAGCATGGCTAGGCATGACCTTACCGTCTTCTGATCTCCCGAGTATTGTGTGCTTCCTCCCCTTTTATTAGCTAGAACTCTTTAATGTATACCTGGCATTCAATATCATTTCAGATGTCTTCAGCAATAAAGGGGAGGGCAGGATTTATTGGCTCGTGCAGCAGTAAAGTCCAAAGGAGAGCTGGCCTCTGTCTCTCTAGCACTCAATACCTCCCAGATCAATTTTACTTGGTGTTGGCTGTGTTCTCAGGCAGGTTATTTCTGGATTAAGTGACAAGGCTGTCGAGTAATTCTAGGTCAGTGAGAGGCCTTCTCATCTCTGAAGAGAGCAGAGCCCTGGGAAATTTCTCTCATCTTTTCTGAGAGGTTTTGGGAGATTTGAGGAGTCTGCTAGTATGTCTGGTAGCCTCTCATCCTAGAACTGCTGGCCTGTCACGCTCTTCCTCGCCTCACCTGAGCATCTGCCGCCACCACCACCACCACCGTCACCAACTGCACCTTCTGGCCAAACCTTCCTGCCTGCCACATGCAATCATGCCAGGCAGTTTCACACCTGTGTGCCTTTGCTTGTGTCTCTGCAAGGTGGAGCTTCCTGTTGAGGGACTGTGGCTCCTTCCTCCATCGTAAGAACATAACACCGCCATAGCCATACACAGGGTGGGTAAGATTTAGTGACATTGTTAATTAAATAGAAGGGAAGCGGGAGGAAGGGAAGGGAAGGAAGGAAGAAGGGAAGGAAGGATAAAAGGAAGGAGGGAGAGAAGGGGAGGAGAGGGAGGGAAAGAGCAAGGGAAGGAGGGACACAGAAAGGAAGGAAGGAAGATTTGCATCTAATGTACAGACAATTGGCTTGAAACTACCCTCACTCACCCAGGTTTAGAAGATAGGATGGTTCTTCGGCAATTCCTAAACTTCAATCTACTCCTTTTGCCTCCAAGGCTGCATTTGTTTACCCATGAAGATGCTCGCTGACTTTCTAAGAGCAAATGACTGTCTTCATGGGCAGAGACATTAGACTTAGTCTGGCTGGCTATCCTGCCTGGCTTCTGACTGGTGTTCTTCCCACCCCTCATCACCTGGGGCTTGGCACAAGAAATGCAAAAGGATTTTATAGCCACCATCCTACTCCCCAACCTGATTACAGAAGAAATTTCACCTGACTTTGCATCCCTTGTGAAAAATTAAATTTCAGATAGTCCAGCTCTTTGCTGGACCTGGAGGTAAATTCTATCTTGGTCAATAAATTGTCTTGCCCAGTGTTATTAGGATTAGGAATGGAGTCACTTGTGGTTTTCCTTTGTTCGTTTGTTTGTTTTTATTTATTTATTTTTTTGAGGCAGAGTCTCACTCTGTTGCCTGGGCTAGAGTGTCATGGTGTCAGCCTAGCTCACAGCAACCTCAAACTCCTGGGCTCAGGCGATCCTTCTGCCTCAGCCTCCCAAGTAGCTGGGACTACAGGCATGTGCCACCATGCCCGGCTAACTTTTTCTACATATATTTTTAGTTGTCCAATTAATTTCTT
>CAUYRT010049464.1:0-152938 GCA_963574885.1 Lepilemur ruficaudatus
TTTTACAGAAGAGGATATAGACATGGAAAAAACAAAACAAAACCAGAGTTAAAAACACATGAAATCACATGAATAAGTTTTCGAGGAATTCCTTTCCCCTATTGAGACCCCTAATTCCGCTCTCCAACTACTTTTCAAGCACATGTATTTCTTGATTTCCAAAAACATTGTTATCAGGTCACTTGCTTACGAGGATGCTATATATTCAAGTGCCCATTTACCTATATCGTCTTAGCCATAGTCAATTCAGTGTGAATAAATAATCACTTGTACAGGGCTTGCATTCTCTTCCTCAAAATTCTACTCTATTGCTCTTTTGAGAAATGAAAATATAAGTGATACAATTTTATATAAGTGGTGAATTTATTATTTTCAACGTCATTGAAATTATTTTCTACATTTTTGTGGTGATTCTCTAGAGGAGCCTATTGGTGTTTTAGATTGGAGAATTCTGTTTTTCTTCAGCTTTATTAAGTTATAACTGACAAATAATTGCATATATGTAAGTTGTACAATGTGATATTTTGATATGTATATACATTTTGGAATTATGAAAGCAAGCTAATTAATATATCCATCACCTTTCATACTTATTTTTTTGTGTGTGGTGAGAACATTGAATATGTATTCACTTAGAAATTTTCAAGTATACAATGCATTATTATTAACTGTAGTCACCATGCTGGACAATAGATGCCCACAACTTACTCATCCTGTCTAATTGAAATTTTGTACCTTTTGACCACCATCTCTTCATTTCTCCTTACTAATCTCCCAGTCCTCTCATGACCACAGTTCCACTCTTTGCTTCTGTGAGTTCATCTTTTTTAGATTCTACATGTAAGTGAGATCATGTAGCATTTGTCTTTCTTTGCCTGACTTTGAACTACTGTTTTCAGTGGGGAGCCACTGGAAGAGAATGAAGAAACTGTTTGGCTGGAAATAATTAATAGTGATTGAAAATACGTAGTATAAACAGACATGAATAATTTTTCATTAAATGAGCACATTGTTTTACAATTGGAATTTTTTTTTTTTTTCACTTGAAAATTTTCTGCCTACTTACCACTGTGAAATCATGTGTGCTTATTTCGTGGTTATTGGAAGTTATTTGTGTGTGAATCATTGTGAATCTAAGGCTGTGGGGCACAGTGCACATTCTGTCCATACCTCATCATAGCAGTATGCTAACACCCATTTAATTTCCATACAGATAGATGATAACAGCTCTTTTTAATCAATACTTTATTTTAGGGGCTGCCACAGGGGCCTCAGGTTGGACGACATCCAAACTTTGTGATGTCTTAGCTTTAATTTTATTTTAACCAGTGCCAGCTTATGATTTGAAAAAGGAATCTATCAATTGGATTGAAGGATTTAAAAAGGTATTTTAATATAATAATTAAACATTATGTAAATTAATTCTATCAATGCACAAATATGTAAATAAATTTTAATAATTTATAAGAAAGAAAATTTTTAGAATTTGCTTATGACATCATTGATATGAGCAAGAATGATGAGGTCTTTGGCTGCGTAAGGAACATATTACGACTAAAAATCGGAAGTCACAGAAACATCACACTGTGAAAGTCATGAGAGCATTACTCTTCTCAGAAATATTTCTGGGTTACAGTTTCTAAACTGGGGTACAAGAGAAACCTTGTTAAATCTAAGAATTTTCAAATGTACACTTCATGTTTTAACATCTAAGAAAAATGAAACAAATTATGTTGTCACAGATATGGTACTAAATGTCCAAAAAATACTTCTAATTATTTATAACCTGCTTGCCATTTCTTATGGGAGTAAAGGGCATTTTTCTATTCATCAGTGATATTATTTTAAATTTCTTAAAACACTCAAGTATCATTAAATTATCCTGTTGAGGCATAATTTAAAATCATTTAAAAATTATTAGGTGGCTGATAAAATAAATGACTGATCTATGTGATACAGTGATGTCCTTCTTCCTCCCCTCGGCCTCTCTCATGTCCATTTCCCTTTACTTCAGCATCTAGTAGGTGGTAGGGAACAAAATTAATAAATTTCTTATTTAACGGGAACCAGAACTGGATCAAAATTCAGTGAGGGGAATGATACAGAAATAGAATAAAATTGACTTTAAAGCGATTCTTTCATTTAAGTAAACAAATGGTAGCAAATAAGAAAAGTAAATCCTATCTCCAAGGCAAACATTCTAATGTTGAATTTTGCAGGAATTTGGATATAGTAAGGGGTCATCTAGTCCTGTAGCCATTTTATATAATAATTTTCATCATTTCTATCATTTCCTTTTACAACAAATAAAAAAAAAAATCACATAGATAAATTACTGGCTCTTCTGTGATTTCTACTGCTCTGACCTAGCTCAGAAACTTTTCTAAAGGTGAAATATTTTCTGCTCAAAAAAAGAGAAAAAGTGGAGCTGAGATATCTCCTAGGAAGAAGGATGAGAATCATGGTCCATGTTTGTGGTAGGCTGAAAAATGTGCCCCGAATATATCATGTTCTAATATCTGGAACCTGTGAATGTTACCTTAGGTGCAAAAGTGATGTTTGCAGATGCGTGCGGTCCCCAGATACAATCACAAGTGTCCATAGAAGTGGATGGTGGGGGGGACATTTGACTACAGACAGGAAAAGAGAAAGCAAGTAAGCAGTAAGACAGGGATTGGAGGGATATGGCTACAAGGAATCCCAGCAGCCACTAGTTGTTAGAAAAAGTAAGGAAATGATTTTTTTCCTAGGCTGTTTAAATGAAGTATGACCATCTGACAGCTTGATTTTGTCCAAGGGATACTGATTTCAAATTTCTGGTTTCTAGAACTGTGAGAGAATTTCTGTGGTTTTAAGGCACCAAGTTTGTGGTAATTTGTTACAGCAGCCATAGAAGACTGATGCAGTATGACTGCCTGCTTCTATAGTGGAAGGTTTAATCTTAGGATCCTTATGTCAAGGCCTCATTGACAAATAAGCAACTAGGAAGGAGATAGGATTGAAAGGTATTTTGTTCATCTGTTTGAAAAGATGAATGTAGAAGGGTTATTTGCCTTGACGTTTACTTTGCTACTGACTTTTCCTGGATATGTGGCTTCTATTTCTGATTTTGTATTTTATTAATTAATTGAATTTTACTAAGTGACATATGTTTGTAAAATAGCATTATAATAGGAATAAGTGGATGAGAATATACTTTCATTGTGATTTACTGGATTTCAAGACACTTAAAAATTATTTGAAATATAAAAACAAATATAGCAATTTGAATATATAATTGAGGTTTTATAATAGGTTGATTTCTGGAGTAATGAACGTAAGTCATTAGTTGAAAGTTAATTGGTAACATGAGCAAATTTTATCTTATATTTTGGGGATTGCATGCTTCAGTTAATACCTATCGTACATTTGGGATTTATTCACGCCACACTGCTAGGTCTGGTAGTGTATTAAGTTATGAAGAATATTAATATTGCTGCAAAACAATTACTTATTCATTTGTGAACTGATTAAAATTCATGCATAATTTACTGAAATGAATAGAGATTTTATAAATAAACCTCCTTGTTCTCAAGGGCCTAAAAACATAATACATATGCTAATATAAGGCTACTTTTTACCTCCAACATAAAAAATTTAGTATGTAGGGGTATATTAATGCTTGGTTTCACTTCTAATAATCATGTTGTTAATGTATATGCTTTTAATCATCTCTCAACATTGCCACATTTCTGAATTTGAGTTATTGCTTTGATTATTGGACCGCCTGCCCCCCCTGTTTTTGCCTGACCACAGCAAGTGAGGTAGAAAACTGATCAGAGTGAATTGCTGCCCTTCTTCAGGCCAAGAGCCAGATTACATCACACTCATTTGTTTACGTAACACTAATGTTGAATATTCATTTCCCGTTTTAGAATGTATAATGCCCTGTGGCAGAAACAAAGCAAAGCAAAACATAGGCCTCACAGATAGGGCTTGTTGATATATTTAGAAATGTGGAGTCTTTATAAATTCTTCAAGTAATGATTTACAAATGAAGAAATTGTAGCGCAAAGAAGTTAGATAACATATTTAACTAGTAATTACTATGTATGCAGTTTTGAAATTAGGCTTCTTGACTCCACACTTTATTTTCTTTTATGCCACTCCCTTAAAGATAGAAATGATGAAGAAATATTATGCTTTACTCTTTCATTTGTTTCTAATATATTTTTGGTGTAGCTTTTTTCTCCCTTCCTTTCCATCTTCTGTTCTCCTCTTAGCTTTTCTCCTTGTTTTCTACGGCAAGGGTGTGCAGAGTTTTGACAGGTGAGATTTATTATTCAATATACACATATAAGGTGAGGTTTCATAATACCTATAAATTTATAGATCAACCAAGGTTTGTTATTTACAATTCATTTGGCATACTGTTCGTTTCATCATTATGTTAAGTATCAGATCTCTTGAGGTCATCATTGAGCTGTAAAATGAGTAGGGTATTCCTGCTCTGGGGTAAGAACCCCAGTGAACTATGAATTTTGCATTTTTTCTTACTTAAATTAGTCAATATGTGAGCCATCTGGCATGAAAACAAACATTACACATGTTGAGGCAACTCAGTTTATTCACAAAATACAGACTGCATCTTAAAACATGTGCAACGTTTAGATAGTGTGGGAAGACATTTGCATTTTTTCTGTTGTGTTCCTTTCTCTATTCAGTTTAATTTTAGTTTAGGGTTTAGAGAATGTATCAGCCAACTTACTCCCTATCTGCTAGAGCCTTTGAAAACTTTGAATATAAAAGGTGTTAGCCTGATTGGTGAAATGTTTAGCTCAATTGTATGTTAGCGGATAAATGAAAATTCTAAACTATTTGGTTTTATTTAAACTTTTTTTTGAGAATAACTTCTCCATTGAGTTCAGTTGTGAAATTAGAATTAGTTCACCTGCTACACAATTTTGACTACATGTTGTTGAAACAACTTGCAAACCTTTACGAATAAATTTTGTGGTTAAAATTTATAAATCAGTTGTTAAGAACTGCATTTACATAGAAATAATTCAAAATGTATGTAGTTTATATACCATATGCTGTCTTCTTTGATCTTAGTTTTATTTTCACTTTAAACATGAGGACAGTGAATCACAAGGTCATATGGTTCTGCTGGTAATTAGTTTAAAAACTATTACCATAATGAACTGTGATTATTTGAGGGGAGTATATTATATTCTTCAAGGGGTTTTTGTATAGGAAAAAAAATTCTTGTTACATCTGTTATTCTTTATCACATTATTCTGTTTGTTTCCTATAGAACTCTCAGTTTAAAGTAATGAGTTTGTTGGTTTATTGTTACTATGTCTCCCATTATATGGATATCACCCCTGCAGTTCATTAGCTGCTCAATAAATATTTGTCATGAATTTTAAAGGAATATTCCTAAAAGTAATGTTAGCCTGAATAGAGATCCAGGCAAAGCTAGTCTTGCCCCTTACATTATGGATGTTTGCAATTCAGGGGATTTTAAGCTAGAAACTGTACTGTTTTACAATCAGGGTTAAAAAGAAAATCCTGGATGCAGCTGACAATTCTCGTTTCATTTAAACCTGCATAAGAAAGTACAACCTATTTATGTACTTTTTTTTTGCATTGTATCTTTTTCCATACAATGCGGTGCCGCTAAAATGGAAAACCCAATTTGAAAGATAATTTGTTGTGTGTTCTTAACTTCCCTTTATCTATGTCTTCTCTAGTCCACCTCTACCTGGAGTGGGTTGGAGTGTGAGAGCATTATATGGTTGCATTTAATAGTTTTCCTTTATGTAATTTGTTCTGACTTAAAAAAAATATTTAAATCAATTTTTGAGCAATTACTACTTAGTAAGATTAACACTTTCCTTTGAAGTCTTTTAACTTTTCTGAGAAGTGTTGAAAAAATTCTAAGAAAATCCCACCATTTGATCAAAATGAGAACTTCATGACTTAGTATTCCCCGGGGACAGCCACATGGAGAAAGCTGTAGGTGTGGAGTCCTTCATGGAGTCCGATGTCTTATTTCAGTTGCATTGTTGTTAAGCAACAGAAAGTGCTATAACATATCATTCATCACTACTATAATTTAAGCATTGAAATGTGTCCCAAAGTTTCTTTCAAGAAAAAATATCTTAAGCTATCCAAAATTAAATTGCAGTATACCTTTGACATTTGAGCTTAGTATTTGATGCCTTGTCTTATCACACAGTAGTCTCAAAGATCAGTAATGGATAGTTATTTGTGATTTTGCCTAGGTGATAATTGGTGTGGGTGTGTGGAAACAAGTCAGCACCTGGCACCAGCTTCTGAATTCAGCCTTACTATGCCTTCCTTCTACTCTTATCTATAGGAACTCTGAAAGTGTAGGAAGCAAAAAAAAAAAAAAAAAAATCAAAAGAAAAATACCACTTGACTGTATTTCATGAATGAAATAAAATGTCAAAGATCAACTCCGTTGAGTAATTAGAGCTAATCCTAGCTATCTATCCCTAAATATTTTCTATTTTCCTTAAAAGTTTATCTTCTGGAGAGAGACATGTTTTCAATAAAAGAAAAATTGTGGTAAAATGGTCATATGCCATCTGCAAAATTATTTGTTTTTTAAAAGTACAGTTGCCAGACCATTCGTGTTCCTGGTTTTCTTTTAAATATTTATCATATATTCCTGTGTAAATTGTCCATTAAGCATGTAGGCTTTGTGAGACATTAATATATCTATGTATTATAATATTTTAGATTTTTCACTAATCAAAGTGCACACTCGTCTTTCCTAGAACCTCCAAGACCCATCGCTCCTCCGCAGCTGCTTGGTGTGGGGCCTACATATTTGCTAATTCAACTAAATGCCAACTCGATCATCGGGGATGGCCCCATTATCCTGAAAGAAGTAGAGTACCGAATGACATCAGGATCCTGGACAGAAACCCATGCAGTCAATGCTCCGACTTATAAATTATGGCATTTAGATCCAGATACTGAATATGAGATCCGTGTCCTACTTACAAGACCTGGCGAAGGTGGAACAGGACTCCCAGGACCTCCACTAATCACCAGAACCAAATGTGCAGGTAAGACTGAATAGCAGGCCATTCTGCTTTATGATGGAATCTAGTGTAGATTTACGGTATACATGCAATATTAAAAGTTCTGATTACTTGGTATGTGATACAGTCACACTATTCTAACAGTTCCAAGAATTAGGTAAATCATTACATTGGTTATGTCATAATTTGATTTATAAGCAACATGAATGCTTTTCCATTAATCTAGTATTATATGAATATGGAATCTTTATTTGCATGGTAATTTTGGTGAGCCTGGCATGTACTCGGTCCAGATATCTCTGATAGGTATTGCTTGAAATTATTATTGGAAAAAAAGACATTTTCAGTTCAAACAAATACTGAATACCTTTTTACCATGTGGAAATTATCTTCTTAAGTAATTTTCTTATAGTCATTGTGGAGGCCATATCATATAAAATAGGAAAAGTTACTCTGTACAAGGCCTTAGTGAGCTAAGTATTCTGTTCAGAAAATCCCATTGTTGAGGATTAGCTCAGTAACTTGACACACCCCGCTGTAGAATACAGAGATTTTCTTTACATTTTTATGTTATTGTCCTTCCTGGAATGAAAACAGAATGCTGAAAATAATAGCTTATGGAGAAAACACAAACACTAAAAAGTGAAATAAAAATAAATACATCCTTGCTTCTTACTGTACCATGTTGTTATAATGGAAGGAATTTTTAGCTATTTATTAAAAGCTATAAAGCTATTAAAAAGTTTAAGTTATGTGAGTGCAGTGTTTATTATTGAAAATAGTTTAATTTTTAGTTAAAGAAGCCATGTCTAGCCATATTTTTTCATAATTATTCATATTATATGGCTGGATACTTTCCAGACAGCCCCCTATACTCATCAAGCATTATGCTGAAATATCTGAAAATTGAAAATTAAAACTGTGAAGTTTGTGAAGATGTAAGTGCCTATAAAATGTCTTTTGTTTCTTGAGCATCTGTTTATCATTTATAATATTGTTGGGCTACCCACCAAGAATATTTATGTACAATTAAAGCAAAATGCATTTGAATTGCCTGATATACTGTAATACTTAAATATTTTTAAATCCAGCTCAATTTTTATGTTAATAACACCAACTGGAAGATATTCACTAGTAAGTTTAACTGCTTATAACCGTTAGTTTGAGATTTAGATGATAAGAGTCTCATAATTTGCTGATTTTTTGTCATACATTCACCTAGTGGTGGAAAGGCAGTTTAACTTAAAAGATGTTGGGTAAATCTCCATGACTCAGCCTAAATCTCACAATTTGCTTTTCAAATATTCTGTACAGCTACATCTTTTCCTTTGATGTCATGTGACCTAAATTGTTTTTATGGTAGGAAATAAACTTTCTGAGGAAGAGACCAAGTTGACTCCACACTCTCAACTAGTCAGAGAAATAATTTAAATAGGAAATAATTTGGAAACTGAAAAGTAGTTTACTCTCTATTCCAAAATTAATATTCCATGCTAATGTAAAAAGATGAGCAATAGAGTCCATTTTACTGAAGATATTGCCTACATATGTTTTCTAATAAAATTACCTTTTTTCTACATTTAATCTTTATAATATATATATAAATAATAATAGCCAGTGATAATTTGCTATTCCAGTGGTCTTCCTATTGATATCCTTTGCCCAAATTTCTTTCTTTTAAATATCTCTTCTGCTTTATTTTTTGTTCTAATAAAAAATGTTTTTTTAAAAAAAATTATTAATACCACATAGTGTATTGTTGTACCATAATTTTTTTTTAACTTGGGAATTATTTGAAATTAGTCATTGGTATGAGAGCCGTGGAGATTGCAAGTAAATGAGATTGTGTTTTAAAGCTTGTTATACTGTAATAAGTGAGTAAAAAACATATTAATGAACATTGATTTATCCCTATTAAATGCTTATGTTCTGAGCACAGATTGAATTGTGGTAAGTAAAAATATGACGATAAAGTGCTTTGCAGTATTTTATTCAGAGTATAACTTTATCTTTGTGAGAGGAGATAAAGTACAAGTAACATATCTACTTTCTAACTTTAAATGCCTTGACATTTGGAATTATATTGGTTTTTTTATCTGATTTTTTTTTTAAAAGAAACGTTTAATTTGTATACTCTTTGTGGCATAAAATGTTGTCAGGTTCAGTCATTTGTACTTTTACTTCCAGCTATGGTAAGTTTGTTTTAAAACCATCTTTCACATGTGATGAATCTTTGTCATGCATATTTATTATAGTTAATTAATATCTTCATGAGTTGTATCTGCAGGATTTAAGGGAGGTTCTTATAGACTAGATTTATAAGTATGTCGTAGATTTGAGAGAAACTATGGTTGCTGCTTCATTAGGAATGTCTGCTAACCTTGCTCTATTATTAGAAAAGAAGGGAAAGCTAATGAAAGTATATACTGTATTAATTTTTAAACAATTTCTAAAAAACAGAAAATGAATATAATTGATAAGTCTTGCATAACTAAATAGTCAGCATTCACTAAATTGTGATGTTCATTTATCGCCATTTTTAAGATCCGTTTACTTTTTCCCAAATTTAAGGTCCTTTAGACTTTAGCAGTACCACTATTGGCCTCAGCCTGGGCTACCATATCAGCAAAATAGAGCACAATTTATACTAACTATGGTATTAACTGATTTTTAGTATAATTTTCAAAAGTCTAAAAATTCTTCATAATCTGGGGAAACTATACCATTGAGACCCCAAACATAACTTTGGTGGCAGTTTTCATATACTTTAATAATTCTATCTTATTCTGCATGCCTGAATACTAGTTTAATTAGTGGTTCTGAATACTAGATCTATAAACCATTCTATTTGAATTACAACTGGGAGTAGTTCATATTATAATTGTAGAGTTTTACTGTTAATATTGAATAAATATTGATTGAATAAATACTGATTATTTTCAAGTAGTTATTTTAATATACCCTACATATTAGATCACCAGGAAGCCTTTAAAAAGTACAGATGTTTCTTAGCTATATGTGTGTTTGAGATACCAATTTCACATAAATTTCTTGTAAGTAACAAAGGAATGAAGATTATTTTCTGCCCATCAGAATTCTTATTTTATTTTGGTATATTACAAAGGAACAATTTTTGTGACTATTAAGTACCAATCAAAGAATAAATTAGTTAATATTTGCTATTTTAAAAATTCCATTTTAACGTGTTTAAGCCATTGCCATATTATTTCTGGCAATAGTAAATGTTACTTATTTGCCAGGAATCTGTCGATAATTTTTCAGTAAGTCAATAGAAAGGTTTTACTCGTATATGTTAATGAACAAATTTTATATTTTCAAATGAAAATGAAGATTTTTTATAGTCAAGTATTGATGAATACTACTTTACAACCAGCATATGAGGTGAATCTATCATGATATTTTATTTCCACACCAGTTCTGTGAATTAGATGTATTATTATCCCACTTTTGTAGCTGGTGAATTTAAGATTCAGGAAAAAAACAAAATAGACAGTGATTTTTCTAATATCAGATAGTTGGGTAACTAGACCTCAACCACTTGTTGTCATACTTTAAAAGCCTTAATCCTTTTTCATTCTACCCCTACCATAGGTAATTTTTTCCTCTTATAATAGTATAGCATGAATAAATAAAAGCACAGCAGGTAAAATCTGGTAGGCATGTACATTTTTAAAAATATAATCTGCATGGCTAACTTATTCTGAGAACACATAAGTTAATATTTTCAACTTCACTTTTATTGAAAGTATAATTGATTAGTACTCAACTTAGAAATATATGCTACATTTTAAATACCCTGAACAGTTAAAGACGTGTATAAAAGTGCTTTACTTTATCCTTTTCTGAAAATGTCCTGCCTAGTTGCCAAATCTGTTTTTTTTTTTTTTTTTCTTTCTTTCTAAAGTATGTTTAAAATCATTGGCAAGTACAATTACCTGCTTCGGGGTCTCTCAAGTTAGGAGAAGTGGCAATTACAGCCTCTGGTGGCTGAAGCCACATGCACGTGCCTCATGCTTCTCTATGAACCTGAGGGGTATGATTAGTTTACTGTGAGTTTATACTCTGACCCATGTTGTTGTGCGCATAATGCTTCCTCAGGCATTTTATAAATTTTAAAAAAGGTATAAATGTGAAGTTGTCTTAAATGGGAAGTAATTCAAAAACTCCAAGGAACAATCAGAGAAAGTATGCTTGCTTTTTTTCTGTGTGTCTGTTTCCTCTGGGTATACCATCTGGTATAGAAGGTAGGAAAATACAGTTTTTCTTTCTCTTATTAAATGGAAATAAAATATGCCATCAGAAATTGTCTGCGTTGCATGCTTTGGCAATTGTATGTTAAAATTGCTCTTTTCGATTGCCTTCTCCTTCTGGGGAAGCCACTGTGGAACTGCTTTATGATCAACTGTCATTTTAGCAGCATCTCCCTAACAGGGAAGGTCAATAGTTCAGAGTGTCCAGAACATAATACATTTACGCAGTTGGGAAAACTACTCTCTACTCTTATATTGAAGTTCAGTGCTCTTGGCAATTTTCAATGAGACATTTAGATCTATGAAGCAGTGAACAGGAGAGTATCTTATTTTAAATGTAAACATTTACTAAAAATGTATTTTTTTCTGTCCTAAATTTCAAAATGGAAAGAAAAACAAAATAATACTCAGACTTATACCAGAAACCACAAGGTGAGGAATTAAATTTTGGACTTTTGTCTATAGCTTCATCAGCAAAATGGTACCATATATTAATTTTTTTCCTGTGGTCCAAGATCATTACCTATCACAAAGACTGGTTACCATTGCCACTCAGCCTAGAGGTTAAAACAAACTAAACAACTCTTCTAAGAATTGGTTTGGCTTAACAGTATTAGGATGACTTACTATTTGATTTAAACTGAAGGCGTGTTTCAATACTTGCTTTAACATTTTTTGAAGTGTATTAATTTCTTATATACTATTTTTGTGTGGCTGTTTTATTGCTCTTGAGCAAGAATTTTAAAAGGTGATGCTATTATTATTGAAGTCAAGAAAACCAAAGATAAAAAGCCATAGCAAAAGTAATGGAAAACAGTTCTTCAATTTTCTTAGAAATCCAAGAGTAAAAATCTTGTATTAGATTTCTTTTTAGTGAGTAATAACTTGATTTTATTTTTCAGATTCTGTAGAGAATATTTCTGTTTGAAAAACATTTATCCATTATAAAAAAAACAAAAAACTTTTGTTGGCTTCTTTGTTAACAGTACTGGGTTAAGCACTAGGTCTTCAGAATTATACATCCAATGGCTTGCACTTAAGCTCCTAGTCATCACTAGGACAGACGTATAAACAAAGAATAAAATGAAAAGTCATATGACTAGAATGAAAACCAGAGGGAACCGCATGTTCATCCCACTTATAAACATTGCTGATGTTTTGTGGGTTCAGAAAATAGATGAATCACTGGCTTACTCTGCACTTGTGGCAGGTAAGCTGCTATGAGGTCTAACGTGATCCAGCTGTTGTCCAGTTGTTTTTACGATGCAGACTGAAAGATGGGTTGGAGCTCGGGAAGAACAAGGGCCAGAAAAACCATGAAAACATGCTTACTTTATTTATGTGTTTATCTTCTCTATAGCATCTTTCTCATTTCAAATTAGAAATAGGAAATACATAATTTCCTAAAAAATATTACCATTCCCAATAATCAAGAAGGTTTATTTTAATAGAGAGATTTTAAAGCTATTTTATAAGTGGTGTAACTTTATTGTTTGAATTACTTTTCTTTTTCAAATATGTGGTTTGTCCAATATTAATACACATGAACCAAATGGTATAATGCATTATTTTAGAGGAGAAAATTGTGAAAGATTGGAGAGAAATTAAAAAGATACTGAGTATTTGATGGCACATTTATTTATTTAATAGATTTTATTGAGGGTCCAAATGGTACACATTGCCATACCCAGGACTATAGATGATGCAACATTAATGACAGGATTACCACTCTTAAGAAATTGACCATTTAGTGTTACAACCATAATAAAAATATAAACATAATACACGATATAATAAAAATACAAAGTCAGAAATTTAGAGAACAGCAGGCTAATTCCTGACCAAAAATTAATTTTTCTTAAGCACTTTTAACTTTTCTAAACAGAGTTGGATTAGTGCTTCTGTTGAACAGACGCATTGCCTTATCCCTAATTCCTAACCTGTGAGATAGCGCATAAAACAGTGTCCAGCCAGTGTTTACCAGAAAGATGATTTGCCGTCCCTCTTTCCTCTCTACCCATCTATGGGCTATATGGATACATGGAGGTATTAAAAAGAAAGATGTAATATACATCCTAATTTAAGCCATCAAAGTAATTTTTTTAAAAATCCCAGGGATTCACAGATTATAGAAATGTTATTCTAAATTTCCATGGAAATTGAGAGAGACTGACAGACCAACTACTACTAAGGTAATCAACCTCAATATGCTCTGCTAATCGTCTATAATACTAGAAGCTCCCAGCATTAGAGTCATGACAGTTGAATAAATACAAACTCATCTTGCCCACTACCTTTTTTGTTTCTTACCTTAAGAGCAGGATGTACAGTTAATTGTGCACCTCAGTTCATGGCACATTTCATTATATGAAGTAGCAGCCCAGCAATGTCATTAACTTTACTAATAGTGTTGGGTCGTTTTCACTTTAAAATTGTGTCATCTAACTTTGTTGGTGAAAACTGTTTGGTAACCAGTGAAAATGACACTGTATTTATTCATAGTACTTTAGCACATGCTGAGTCTGTTAACTGTATCATTAAGTACTCTTTTTATTGGTGTCATTTGTTTTTATTGAATTTTGGGTAGAACAATAAAGCTACAGGTAGAAATGATTTTGAATAACAACATCAGTTTCAATGTTCTGGATTTCCCCTCAAGTCCTAGGTCTTTTATTTGATATCAGGAAGTAGAAATGGCTTTAAAAATAAAATGATATATTAATAATGTACGTGATAATAACACAGGAGTGTCTGATGAAGAAAATGAATGAGGTAGAATTAAAAAGATATAGATCCAGATATGAAACTCTCAGGGATGTGTCTGTCGGTGGTGAACGTGGGTTCAGGACACCCGACCTGTGAGCTTCAGCCCTTTCTTTGATGGTGCCGTTGGGGTCTTGCTCTTGATTTTCTTCCTCATTACCCAGAGAATCTACTTTCGCCTTTTAATTCTCCATCCACGTTAGGTCCTTTTTTTGAATTATAATTTGTTTGCTTTGCTTTGGAATCCATAAGAAAATGCTAAATCAAGCTCTGCCAAAAAAAATAAAAATTGCAGTCACCTCTTCTTCATAGAGGTTGTGGGGAGGACAGCTCTATGATTATTTCTGGAACTCACTTACCCAGACCAATTCTAGCTACATATAAAAATACTATAATTAGCATTTTGGGGGAGTATTGCTCACTCTGTGCAATTTCTGGAGGGAAAAAATGCCATTATACGTATGTATCTCATTATTTCATCATTTAATTTGACTCTTACCTAACTAAACATGGAATCATCAGCTTAGTATTTCACTTTCTGGTCTTCACTGTCTCCGTACAAGATATGGCCTTATTATAGTTAATAATTACTGTAGGGATGACTCTACCATCTTCTTTTCTCTCCACCAACTTGTATATAAACTACAGAGGGGAAAAAAGGCTATTCAAAGGAAAGAGATAATGAGTGAATTCTAATTTCTAGTCTTGTAAATTATAGTCTTACTTTGTGAACCCAATAGAAAATGAACTTCAAAGGGCAGTAATTCATGCCTTTCTTGTCACCCTAAGCAAAATCTGTGCAAATTCAGCTGTCACTACATATGATATGGTCTAGAAATCATTGAGTGATGTCCATTTTAATTGTCTCAGCTAAATCATCTCAGTGAAGTTGAGTTGCAATAACTCATCTTTCATTCTTTGACTATGTTATTTCCCAGCCCTACATAATCCCTCCTTGCAACAAAAGAATAACAAGCAATCAGAAAAAAATTTATTTTTACCTGTTAAATTATTTTATTTTAAACAGGTGCTGTATTCTTTCTTGTTATATCTACCTCACCAGATATACTACATTTCATATTTTTTATACTAATGTTACATGTGAACCTATAATACGTTATTGCCAAAACAGGGCTTTATATATATATATGCATATATATGAAAACATATATATGTGTGCTCCCCTTTTAAGAGTGATTAATTTACAAAATTTGGGCACCACTTTAAAAATTGATGAGGAATACTAAAGCAGTCATTGTTCCAGAGTCCCCTCTCCTGCTGCTTTATCTCTTTCCTCTAGCAAATTCTGCAGCTTATTATATATGCTTGTGTATTGTGTATGTGCTTGCTCTCTAAAACATCCAGCTTCACGCTGCTTAGTTGTGGAGAACATGTGACAGGGTGAACTAACTGTCCCTAAGCTTGATTTCTTTGGAGCTCCCTTGCTGGACGTCCCAAATTCTGTAAAGAGTGCATGGAATTCGTATATCCAAATTGTTATTATAAACTATACGTAATAAAACAATACACCAAATTTTGCAAACAGAATTTTTAAAAACCCTCCTAATTCTACAGTGTTTATAAAACTATTCTCATTTTTGTCAATGCAGCATTATTTTTCCTTATGTCTGTCGGGTTTTTTAGTTGTAAGTATAAAACATATATTAATACAATTTTATATTCTGTTTATTTTAATTTGCCAGCATGTGAACCCATTTTCTGTGTTTCTATAGAACATTCTCACACTCATTTTTAATGATTGTGTAGTTTTCTGCTGGATACATATACTTGAATTTATTTAACCATTTTCCTATTACTGAAAGTTTGGACTAACTCCAATAATTGGCTATTCTAAATGCTGCAATAAGGATCCTGCATATATATTTTTTCCATATGACTAAAAAAGTTCTTGACAAATACTAGTCAACTAGTTTCTCAAAGTATTCTGTCAATGCACTTTGCTTACACCGGCAAGGCTAGTCACACAATTTTAGTGCAAGAAAGTTCTTTATAATTGAGTCCAACTTTCCTATTAATCAGGATTCTGGGCTCTTAGACTCAATAGTAAAGTGATTTGATCAATGTCAAACAGTGGATAGTTTTGGATGAGAAAACCAAAACTATCATTTATTTTCTTGTTTTCTCTTTCATGGCTGTCTCCTGTATGCCGGACACTGTCTTAAGTGCCGGGTACTCTAAGGTGAAGACTCAGTTCTCTAGCCACTCAACGTCTAGAGGATCATGGTCATGGTAGTTCACAAGTACTGAGTACTTGCTATGTGCCAGACACTAGTATAAACTCTCCGATGCAAATTGAGGCTGCTAGAATGCATTCCTGTGCTGAGCCACTTAGAAAGGTTAGAAGATAGATATGCAGGAAAATAATTAAACCAATAACCAAGCTATAGATGTGCTTTTAGGCTCAATGAGAGCACAAAGGAGCCATGAAGTATATTAATCAGGCTGGGTGTGGTGGCTCACGCCTGTAATCCTGGCATTCTGGGAGGCCGAGGCAGGCGAATCTTTTGAGCTCAGGAGTTCGAGACCAGCCTAAGCAAGAGCCAGACCCCGTCTCTACTAAAAAATAGAAAAAAATTAGCTGGACAACCAAAAATATATATAGAAAAAATTAACCAGGCATGCTGGCACATGCCCGTAGTCCCAGCTACTCGGGAGGCTGAGGCAGGAAGATCGCTTGAGCCCAGGAGTTTGAGGTTGCTGTGAGCTAGGCTGACACCACGGCACTCTAGCCTGGGCAACAAAGTGAGACTCTGTCTAAAAAAAATAAAATAAAATATGTATATTAATCATATATTTAAAAGGTGTATGTACCTCAGCCCTCCAATTATTTTAATATAGTACACCATTATCTCTGTTCTTGAGGTTATTTATGCCTATTTTAAGTATACATTGGAGACACTATATAATGATCTAATGCTCATCTCTTCCCAGTTTTTGAGGGGGAAAGCTTGAAACTGTAATGGCAGTATTTCAGCTTGGAAATTGGCAAATGCTACAAATCAGTGCTTTTTTTCTCTCACCTCCCCACACTCTGTCTTCTCAGAGAGCCAAAAACATGTTTAAAATATTAAACATTTTTCTTCACACCAATGGAGATGATTCATGCAAAGTGCTTGCTTAGCACTGTGTATGACACATGAGAAGCCCAAAGTAAATATTAGCCATTACTACATTAGAAGCCATTTTATTAAAGATAATGTTTCTTTGATATTTTAAAAACTGTAAACCTGCAGAAAATCTGAAGGATTTATTCAGTAAATACTTATATATCCATCACTATAATTTACTTTTTTCTATATTTGCTGTATCCCATATTTATCCACCTGTTCATCTTGTTATTCATCCATGAGTTCATCTTAATTCTTTAGTTAATACATTAAAATATTTTATGTAAGAGAATTATTTTTTTAAAGAATGAATTGTTTGAATTTTTTATGGGAATGTTTATAATGATTTGTTTTTCAGAAATATTTCTCTAGTGGTAGTTTAGGAAAAGGATTGAAAGGAGATTTCAGGGAGATTAGAAGGCTGCTACTTCAGTCTGAGCAAAAATTGATCAGTGCTTGAACTGAGGCAGTGGAGATAAGAATTCCAATGAGAAGGCAGGATTGAAAGAGATTTGATAGGTGCAATCAGTAGAATTTGGTGACACAATGGAAGTGAATTCTGGCTTAGAAAATTAAAGTATAGTGACAGGTTTTAACTTGAAGGGGTAAAACATTGGGGAAAGTTTTAGGAGGAAAACCTCTGTGCTTATTTTTAGAAATGAGATATTGGGTAGGAATTGTATTTCTGGGTCCACGGTTCAATAGAGAGGGCAGAGAGCAAGGTATACAGGCTTGAGTGTCATCACCATTTCATTCCTGGTGTGTGAGTCATGAGTACACTATAATTTCCTTGAATTGTAAATTGAAGTAAGCTTGTTTCAACCACATTTTCAGAAATTATACTCATTTTTAGGGGAAATTATACTGTTTGCATCAGTATCTTATTGCATGAACTATTCTGATTTCTCAAGTCTCCCTGCTCAAGGACAGAAACTAGTAATAATTTTATATAGAAACTACTTTAAAATATACAGCTCGTTCTATGTTTACAAATGTATTAAACTTGGTCAATATATGATTTATAAAGAGTGATCAGTTTGTCGAATTGTGAGCATTTTTTTTTTTTGTGTCAGCTGTTATTTATTGACATACAGGTAGGCTCTATAGCAACAGACCTGGAGGCAGCTGCAGTAGCAGGGAAAATGGAAGGTGAGGGTGGAGTGTTTGAGTGTTTGTCTGCAGCAACAGGTGAGTGGAGTGCAGGACAGAAGAGCACAGTGCACAGGGGAGGCTGTGGGGTTGGAGAAGCAAGTCAGGGCCAGGGCCTGCTTAAACTGGAACCACTGCCCCATGCCTTAAGGCCCCTACTCCTGCTGGCTGTATCCCCTGACCCCAGGCCAGGGTTGGAGGTTCTCTGGGCATCCGTTTTCTACAGGAACCAAACCAGGTACACAAAGGAAAGAGGCCTCCAGTCCTGCATTCCTTTGTCCCTTGCTTGGGTGGGGCCACATGATGGGCAAGCCAGGCTCTGAGCTATATTTCAAGTGTTCCCCAGAGTGGGCAGCTTTGAGCATTAGGCTAAAGGAAAATTCAAAATATGGTTTAGTGATGGTTTTCACCTGCCAATCCTAGGCATATTTACAAATAAGCTATGAGTGTACTTCTATCTTCTTTCCCATTTTCTCCCCCACCTCCCGTTGTCCCTCACCTCAAAGGTCCATGGTGCTCTTTCACTGCACATGCACCCTTCAGGGGCATCCGCAGGGTGATGGGAGAGGGGCCTCAGCATGTGTACCCATGTTTAATAACAGGACTGCTTGCTGTTCCCATGTTTTTGGATACTAGTATCAGACCCATGTTGTATTGATATCTTACTAGAACTTCCAGTTACAACAACTTATTTTTAAACCTTGTATTAAGTTCTACACTTGAGTGCTTTGATAATGAACTAATGAAAATAATTAGTCTGATTCTTTACACCCTCAAGTCAGAAGGCTCTGTAGGACAAACTTAAATATTTAGACTTTCCAAGGACTTCCACTAGAGCAGGGGGAATAAAGCACTATCTCTTTTTCGGTGAAGAGCAGAAAATAAATGTTTTTGCTCTTGCAGGTTTTAGTGGAATGTTTTTATAAACTAAAAAGTAGGTCAGCAAGACTGAGTTATTAAAAACAAATATCAGCTTAAGGAAATGACTCTACAGTTGTCTATTATTAAAACAAAGGTAAGGAGAATTTTTAGTGATTCATTCCTTAAGTTGCCCTGGTCTTTGAGTATGATGCTAATTGTACTGGCTGTGGGTTAATTTGATTTCTACTTTTATTAGCCAGTCTTTTTCTCTCAGTTACAATATTTTTATAATTTTTACACGTGGTAAGCCCTTTTTTAAAGCTATGTTTAGTCAAATTAGTTATTTGCATTCAAATTTTTTTTTTTTTTTTTTGAGACAAAGTCTCGCTCTGTTGCCCGCGCTAGAGTGAGTGCTGTGGCATCAGCCTAGCTCACAGCAACCTCAAACTCCTGGGCTCAAGCGATCCTCCTGCCTCAGCCTCCCTAGTAGCTGGGACTACAGGTATGTGCCACCATGCCCGGCTAATTTTTTCTATGTATGTTTAGTTGACCAATTAATTTCTTTCTATTTATAGTAGAGACAGGGGTCTCGCTCTTGCTCAGGCTGGTTTCGAACTCCTGACCTTGAGCAATCCACTACCTCAGCCTCCCAGAGTGCTAGGATTACAGGCGTGAGCCACCGCGCTTGGCCTGTGTTCAATTTTAATAAAAAGATTCTCAAAACATATTCTAAAATTGGTGGATCGGTCCTTTCATTATCTTTGAAGAACATGGGTTCGTATCGCCTCAGTTATGAAATTCACTGTAAGAAGAGTCAAATTTGGAAATCTGCTATGCTTATGGAAATATGTTTTTGACACAAACGTGTACATAATACTTATAACAATAAAGTTAAAATGGGGTAAGGTGACTTTTATCTTAAATTTAAGATCAAGAATTGATCTGATGAAATTTTTTCAGAATTAGAAATATTCTTGAAATAAACAAGAGGGTATAATTATAGCCCTTTAATATACAGATTATAAGAAGTTTCTGAATAATAGGGAGATAAATGAGTACCTGTATGCAACAAAACATCAAAACAGAGCTGCTCCCATATTATAAACAATACATAATATTTTAATTTTCATGGGGCTAGTAAAGCATTTGTTATACTGTATTTTTTAGCAAGGAATATTGCATATGTCTTCAGTTAAAAATATATTCTCAGTGTGGACAGGTGGTATTTAAGGAGTTTGGAGTGAGAAATGGTTTGGCAGTATAACAAGGCATATTACAAGTGTTTGCCTTGAAAGCAAAGAAAGAGAGTTAGATATTTTCCATTACTACCTACTGTTAAGGTGCTCACATTATCCCCTAAACAACCTCATGCTTGTGGCAATAATCATGAACTGTCGTTTTTTTTGTACTAATATGAAAGTGCATTTCAATCTTTTTGACAAATACTGCATCACTTCTGGCTTGGAGAATTTTTGTCACTCAAACCTAGTTGATGTATAAGTAGGCTGAGACATGCTGGCTGAAATGACTTCAGATTAACTGTATTGAGCAAAGTAAAATTTTACTTCAGGTGTTTCTTTTTCTTTTCACTTCTCACTCCTCTCCCTATCTAACCCTACCCTCACGCCTTCCATGAGTTCAGATTCATTCTACTTCCTGATTTCTTTATAAGCTGCATCATTATTCGGGGAAATGCCTTATAGTGAAACTAAAGAAAGCTTTTCATGGATATGTGTAATTTGCTTTTTTTGTTTTATTAATTTCTCAATTGTGGATGTTCATGTTTGTCCAAATGCATCAATGTGCAATCTAAGGGCTTAATGTATTTTTTTTTGCTTTCTTATTGGGGTTCTATTTCTAAAAAGAGTAGTTGTGCAGCCTCTTAAAGTCATTCATAATCTGTCAGTTTGGTGTGAAATATGAACATTCTGACTTTTTGCTTTTGTGATTTAATAGTTATAAGTTTTGTACTCCTTAAATGTCCCTTGCAGTCATGCCTGGTTTGGACGTAGTTGTGGTTTTAATTTTTTCTTCTTTGTAACAGCAGCTACATCTGTCATAGAGACAAAATGAAAAGTAAAAACATTGTTAAACATTGTTAAAAGATGATCCATGAATTTTCAGTACTAACTCCTGAAGTAGCACTTCTGAGAAAGAGGTCATTTCTCAGGTAAACTAAGATGCCATGTAAGATCTGTTTGTATTTTAAATAAAGTGATTCATTTAGGAGATATCTTTAGAAAATGCAGACCCAAATCAATAGGTTTTTTTTAACCCCCTAAATAAGATTGTAAAGGAATTACCCATGTCTTCACTCTCTCCATCGTGCTCTCCCAGCAATAGGCTGTGCTGAATAAAAGCATAGAAATAGTTATCAATATAGAATGGATAATTATAAATTAAGTCTAGATATAGATACAAAGATATAGATATTTTCTCAGTTGCTTCTCTGTGACCTACGGGGAAGATTAACTTATCCCCAATGCTCACATGATCTTACAGGCAGCATTCAGGATCTGCCCTAGTCTATTTTATAGTGTCTGTTGCATGAAGTTTATAATTAGGTTTTGTTTTAATTAAAACTTTACTTATGATAGCTGACCTAATACTTTAAGGAATCTATACTGCCATTATTAAAATGTTTACAGTCTAATGTAAATAAACTTTGAGTAAAAAAGCAATTACAACAAAAGGAAAATGCCTGCTAAAATTTGAAAATATTTATTCAAATTTAAGATATCAACATTTATTTTGTCACCATTAATTTATTTTGTTTTTCAAGTTAAAAGTAAAGGACATTCTCCCGTATTGTTCTGGAAGGTGCATGGTGTTTATTATAAAATTGTGTATATTCTTTGTCTCCGCTATGATACAAGCCTTAAAATAACACACACACATTTTTAAAATGTTATTTACATTAGTGGGAATTGGAAAGAAACTAAATGCTCAACTATAAAGAAATGGTTTTATGAATTATGTCACATCTATATGTTAAATATTTTTCAGCCATTAAAATTGTGTAATTATAAATTATGTTATATATAATGGTATATATTATATATAATATAAAATATAAAACATTTTTCAGCCATTAAAATTATATGTATTTAATTCAAAACATGAATATAATACCTATTCATATTGGAAGGGTAAGAGAGAATGATGAAATAATAAATAAAAAATACCCTGCATGATATCAGGAAATAATTTTATGGGTAGTTTTCCCTACCACTGGTAACTCCTATTCTACTCTCCATTTCTGTTTAATTCGTGTAACTTTTTCTTTCCTTCTTTCTTTTCTTTCTTTTTTCTTTTTTTCATAGAGACAGGGTCTCGCTCTGTGACCCTGGCTAGAATGCAGTGGCATCATCATAGCTCACTGCAACCTCAAACTCCTGGACTCAAGAGATCCTCCTGCCTCAGCCTCTAGAGTAGCTGGGGCTATAAGGAGCACACCACCTTGTACGAGTGAATTTTTCTATTTTTTGTAGAGGTAGGGTCTCACTATGTTGCGCAGGCTGGTCTCCAACTCCTGGCTCAAGTGATCCTCCTGCTTCAGCCTCTCAAAGTGCTAGGATTATAGGCACAAGCCACAACAGTGGCCTGTTTGACTTTGTCTTAAAAATTCCATATATAAGTGAGATCATACAGTATTTTCTATTTCACTTATTTCGCTTAGCATGGTGTCCTCCAGTTTCATTGATGATGTTGAAAATGGCAGGATCTCCTTTATAAGACCAGAATAATATATGTACATACACTCACATGTGTACATATACATACATCACACGTACATGTATTTATATACACATCCATGTACATGCGTGTGTGTGTACATATATCCCCATTTCTTTATCCATTCATCTGTTGATGGACACTTAGGTTGTTTCCACATCTCGGCTATTGTGAATAATGCTGCAATGAACACGGGAACACAGATATGTCTAGGAGGTGCTGATTTCATTTCTTTTGGATATGTACTGTACTATAAGGATTGCTGGGTTATGTAGTAGTTCTATATTTAGTTTTTTTTCTTTTTTTGTGGAGCCTCTGTACTGTTTTCTATAAAGGCTTACCAATTTACTTTCCCACCAACAGTGTACAAGAGTTCCCTTTTATTTACCACCTCGCCAACACTTAGGGCTGTTTTTATTTGGGCAAAATCCTTTTTTACTTTCATTTCAATCAAAAATGCATGAGAGAATTGACCTACTTATTTGGTAGATGTCACACAATTTACTTCCTAAGATTTTGTGAGAACATATTTTCTGGCATTTCCTATTCATCCAGAAGTATTTTTATTCCAGTGACTTAGTTTGGTGGGGATTTTAACTTCTGAGTGCCATTTTCTGTTTTCAGATTTAAAAAATCTTATTTTTGATCTGCTTTTAGAATATTGTTTTTAAAATAAGATTTTTAAAGTTTTACAAAGCTGAAAATATTGGGCCCCAGACTAGAACTTGGTTTTTATTTAAACGTAGGCTGTTGGTGACAATAAGTGATTTGACATGTCTTTACTCAAATCAGTAAAATGGAAGATCAGGGGCAGTGGGTAGAATCAGTCTCAAATTGAATTTGGGGAAGACATATAAATAGAAGTAATATAAAGAAAGTGAATCATCAGTTGTGTGATGGGACTATTATTAATAAGTACATGATAATTGCAAGAATCAACATTTTGAAATGTCCATTAAGCTTTTAAATCTACCCTACAAGAGGACTTACTGATGGAGAGTTGGACTGCATGGAAATGCAGTTTAACTTAAAATTATTTGAGAATTACTCCTTTACAAGAAATTTTGCTGTAACTCACCTAGTGGTATGACCCATATTACTTTTGAATCGCAACCAAGTAATGCAAAGTATAGCTTAACCCTACTTGATGGGGCAGGTAATGTGGAAATACTGAATTGACATTAAGCAAAGTCAATGCCAAAATAACTCAGGCGAGAAAAGACACAATATTAACATTTAAGAAAATAATTTTATGTATGCTTTTTGTTCAATTTAGAAATGAGTTATCACAGACTTTCTCATGGCAAATATTAATGCAATTAACTTTTAAAGGTTCTGGGATAATTTTTAATATAAATTTGTATGTTTAAGATGAATTTTGTTTGTTTAGAGTGATTGCCAGCAAACACTTTGTTAATGTAATCTTTACTATTAAAATTGGATTATTTTTTCCTGGCTATGATATTTTGCTTCCTCACCCATCAAGCTGTAATAGTTTTCTGTGTTGAGTGAGTTTTTCATTTATATTTATGCATAAGGCATAGCACAGGCTATGTCTCAAGTAAAACTCTGGACTGATTCCAGAGACAAAAAAGTTTTTTTGTCTCTGTCATTGCTTATAATTTGGGGAGAAGTTGAATATTTTATTCAGAAGTGCAAATAGTTTATTGCTAGCTGTTTTCTGATCATATGATAACTCAGGGGGTGTTAGGTAATAGAAAACATAATATCAATATTGATGTGTAGACTACAAAATCTGATTCAAATAGCCTTCATTTACTTATTTGCATGGAAATATATATGCTGTTTACATCCTTCCAAATTTTAAGAAGAATTTGAGAAAATTTACTAGAACCCAGAAGATTTAACAGAAGAATACTAAATTGATGAGTAATTTAGGGGAAAAGTGACACAAAAGGTAAAAGAAATAAACTCAGGATATAAAGAGAATAAACCGAAATTTATGTCATGGAGTCTTATGTTAGTTATTAGAGGAGACTATAGATTTGGTTTGGAATTTACTAGTAGTAAAAGCAAAATCTGAATCAATTAATAATGATGATATTTATTATTTGTAATAAATAGCTTTTATTTATCAATCAGTCCTAATATTCTAAGAACTATGCTCAGTATTGAACACATGATTTATTTATTTATTTATTTATTTATTGAAACAGAGTTTCACTCTGTCACCCAGGCTGGAGTGTAGTGGCGTCAGCATAGCTCACTGTAACCTCCAGCTTCTGGGCTCAAGTGATCCTCCTGCTTCAGCCTCCTAAGTAAACTGGGACTACAGGTGCATGCCACCACGCCTGGCTAATTTTTTCTGGTTTTGGTAGAGATAGGGTCTTGCTCTTGCTCAGGCTGCTTTCAAACTCCTGACCTCAAGTGTTCCTCCTGCCTTGGCCTCCAGAGTGCTAGGATTACAGGCTTGAGCTACTGTGCCGGGCCTATAATCTTATTTAATTATTACAGTGATCCTACAAAGGTCATAGTGATATTTATATTTTAAATTTGCAGAAACAGAATCTCAGAAAAGTTAAGTGTCTTTCCTGAGATAACACAATTAGTAACTGGTTGAGCTAGGATGTGAATCCAAACAAATCTGACTTCAAAATCCATGCTATAAATCCAGAGAAGTTACGGTTTCATAAGATAAAGTAAATCAGAAATAAACATTCTGAGGCTATGAAAAAAATATGTAGTGTGGGGCTCAGGCTTGATTCAAGGATAAAATGTAGCCTGTCCAGAGGAACGTCTGTAATGCACAGCCTTCAGGCGATCCTTGTGAATATCTCTTTGCTCTTTGTTGCTACCAAATTATTTTGTCTTAAGGCTATGAGCAAATTGATTTTCTAAAAGCTAAGTGTTCTATGAACAGTTAATATTAAAGCCAAGGGAAATGCTTCCTGGTAAGCGTTTTAGTAACTTCATCTTTACGTATATCTAGAAGAAATGCTCTTATAGCTGAGAACTAAATCTAGAAATTCATCTATTATGCAGAATTTTGATAAATAGCCTATGCTATTTTTAAACTGCTTTATACATTTTTTATACATGTTTTACTTTTCTATCATCTTTCATTTAACTATTAAACTATAATTGTTCTATGATATAAACTTTTACAAGGAGCATTGATTAGGTTTTAGTTTCATTAATTTTTCATAGATACTTGAATATTCATTCATAATATCTTGTGAATTTATGGTAAATTTGTTACTGATTTTATTCAGGCAGAGATATATTTGAAAGTTTGACTTAGTGAAGGCAGTGAGGAGCAAAATCATCTTATTGGTTATGAAAAGCTTGGTGATTTTTCCATTCCTAATTATATGTACATTTGGGTCTACTTTTTATTTATCTATATATTACATATCAATAAAGAATATATAAAAATAATATACCATATATATATCAGACTCACAAAAAACTGAGACCTAATCATAGAGCAATAGAATATTTCCTTTCCCTCTAAAAAGAGAAATAAAAGGAAAAATTAATGAAAAATCCTATCATGAAAGGAAAAAACAACATTAACTTATGGTGAACTTCATACTTCTCTTTGTGAGTACATGTCTTTGTGTATAAAATGGAAAAAGAGAACAGTTAATGGTTGGATAAAATAAATGTATAAAATATACTATGAACTAGTTCTTAACAAAAATTATTTTTCATGTAACAAAATAGGAAACTAAGGTAAAACTGAAAAGATTACTGCCAGCTATGGAAAATATTTCCATCGCAGGTCTGTCTGTTATTTCATTCTTTCTTCCTTGATTTATGTTTTATTAATGCCAAGGACCAAAGTCTTGGGTGATTTGATAGCAATTTTAGCATAATCTTCACACATAGAATACACAGGAGATATGAATCCATGCAAACATATGTAAAATTACAACTGTAAAATTCGTATGAAAGACTACAATATTTGTTATAATATGGGGAAACTACTTTAGCCAGTGAGGTCAGGTATATTTTAAAGATCCCAAAAATTTATAAAAAGTGGGTTGTGAAAAATATTTGGAGCTGAATGTGATTGTTCTGAAATTCAGTTTTTACTTTTGATCATTTTTAACTTTCTTCTATAAATAGGAACAACCTCATTCACTTCCACTTATTTAATAATCAATGTATTAAGTACAGTATTATTATATGTTATGATATTATATAATATTTATCTTCCATTTAGTAGCCATAATTCTCTCTACTCTCTTATCCTAGTTCCACGTTTAAGTGCTTACAACCAGTCATTTTACCATGATTTAGCTACCCTTGAGTTTTTTATCTGATATATCCCTTTTTACTGGATATTTTCTAGTATATCCAGCTAATTCAGCTTGCTTTTAACCTTCCTTCTGTTCCTTTCCAAATGTGACATCTATCTTTTTTATCTGCTGTCAAGCATAAACTTATAAGGGAAACTGAGAAATATTTTTCTGCCAAGATGTTTGTTCATGCATTTGCCTTATTTTAATGAAATAAATGTACCCAGTGTAATGGGGAAAAAGAAAAATTTGTAACTTATTTAAGTCCATTGCAGCCCGAAGACATTTAAAACATCACAGTGAAGAAAAAGTAGAATGGTAACTTCATTTATAAAAATTCTTTGGTAGAAAATGAGTATTTTGTTCTAATAAATAGAAACATATTAAGCTATTCTAACAACAGTAACAGTAAATATTAAACATATCTTAACATACTAAGTATTATATATAACATTAACATGTTGACCATGAAACATAATAGAAACTTAGGTTTAATTTTGATCTGAAACGATTTTAAGAGTGATAACTGGTAACAGTCATAAAATAGTAAGTAGCACCTAAAATTGTGCTGATGGCACAGAAAAGAAAACAGACAGCAAGAAAGCCTGTCAGTGTTGAGGTCCACATCGCTATTCCTAGAGGTTTTGATCACCATCTCTGAGCAAGGTTCTGTGCAGATCTTATCAATGTTTGTATCAATTTGTTTTACTGCTCAACTTTCACAATTAATGGACCTCTCCCAGATAGATTTAACTGGGCATCTCTTTCTTTCATTAATTGAGCACATGAAGAAGTTTCTGGCTCATTCTTAAATTGAAATGCAGCCTTCATCAAGAATTTGATAGTTAATTATTTCTAAATATATTTGAATCTATTACTTTCACCTCAGGCTCTTTTTGTGTAGTGAAAAGTGTTAAGACAGTCTTAGGGAGTATATGAGCCATGCCCACATTCTGGCTTTCCCAATATGTGCAAACATGGTAAAGCCCAGAAGGAGTCCAATGTCTTTTTCCTGTTTTTCTCTTTAACACACCAACTCATAAACACGCCCAAAGACATAGAGGAAAAAATGAGATAAAATAGAGTAAAATTAGAGGGAAAAAAATGTATGATTCAATTCATTGATAGTGGTATTATATAACACGTAATTTTCTTCACACATGCAAGATTTATTTCTTGAATAAATAAAAAGTTAATCAGCTTGTAAGGCATAAATGTCTTATAGCTTGATACAAAAGATAAACATCAAAACTAGTATCCTCATTAGGTTGTATAATGGTATATTGGCACTTACTGTTATTTAAATGTCATCCCCATTTCCTTTTTGTAGTGCTGATGTTAACCTTGTAAGCTCTAAATTGTCTGGAAGTTAATGGTCTGTTATATGACTTTAATAGTTCTTAGTGAAAGAATATTAGATTATATTATGCATTTTGAAATGTAACTTGATCTCTACCTCATAATCATAAGTAATGACATAGTCTTGGTTGAAATTAGGGGCATTTTTTTTTCTACTAATGCTGTCCATGGTATAAATGAAGAAGTTTTTTTTTTTTTTCTTTTTGTCTTGACAAATATATTTATTTGCCCATCATCACACCAAGGTTTAGGAGGAGGGAAAAAAAGATCATATTTTCTAAGGGGTGTAGTGTTCTTTTTGAAAGTCAAAATTTGAAAATTATTATATTAAAGTTGATAAACTCAGAGACATTATGTTCTGTCTAGACCCATCGATGCCCTTGTCAGGATTTGGGAGAGTTTTATTTTTTTAATTTTATAACAGTTAAATTAGAATTGAAACTAATATAACTGACAAGAGGGAAATGGAAGCAATTGGCTTGCACTAAACAAGTTTGAATGGTTGTTAATGTGAATGACTTTCAGGCAGTGAATGTCAGGGAACAGTAGATTACTTTCTTTACCTCAGGCATTGTAAGCCATCTCCTGTGGTAGGACTGACATAATTTCTCTCTCTCTCTCTCTTTTTCTTGAAACTGGGAAGCAAAATAATTGGAGTCTGGTAATTTTGGCCTATGGCTGATGAAGATAAATCATAACGAGCTATGGAATACACACTGACAATCCACATAGGGCTACTAGAACATGAACTTTCAGTAATGCATTAATCAAATATTCTTTCTTTGTGATTTAGATTCCAGGAAGTCATGGAACTGTTAATTATGAATGCAACCATCATTTGTTATTTTTGTCTAGATTCACATGCTAAACAAATTGTTTCAAAATGTAAACTGTTGTATTCTTTAGAACATGGATTTGTAAGTCTTATCGTTTCCATTATATCCTTTATATGATTTTGAGCTAGCATATTTGTTTAACAAATTATATGAGGTTTTAAAATAATAGAGGTGGAAGAGAATGCAATGCCATATGGTCTAGCCCATCTCCTTAAGGCTCACGAATGTTTATTTTGAACAGATGGAGGTATAATCGCCTAAACTTTTATAGGAATAGAGGTTCTAAAGCTTCTTCAATAGTTCATTTTTGAATCTGATCACTCTAACTGCTAAGGGATTCCATTGTATATTCAAATTATTTTAATTTAAATTCATGTAACATGGGCAGGCTTTGGAAGACTTCATAACCTCATTCTTTCCATTTATCAATATAAATTTATTAATAAAATATGATTTATTAATATTTATATCATACCATTTATGGATTATTTTCAATGTTAGATGCTGTACTAAGTATCCACCTACCTTATTGCATTCAATTTAACAATGTAATGAAGCTGTGTTATCTCCATTATAAATTTAGAAAAGCTAGTTTCAAGAAAGGTAAGTAATGTGACTAAGTCACGTGGCTAATAAAAAGAGTTGCTGTAACTTAAATTCAAATTTTTCTGACTTAACATTTTCCCACTGAGCTATCTCCTCAGTATGTTAAGAGTCCAAACTCCTCCTCTGTTCCCTAACTTTGTATCATCTTATAGTCCTCTTTCCTCAGCTAATGGGAATCTATCTTGTGTTTCTCAAACATTTTTACATTATCACCAGTCCCTCAGCCGTTTTAGAAATTTTTTCCCCTAACCATTCCTGATGAAATTTTAATACCACAAATATACCATTTATATCCTGTACGTAAAAAATAGTAATATTTTTGCCCCCCTGCAAGAACCAATTTTCACCGCATTGGGGGTGATATTGTCCCCTTTGCAAATGAATATAGTAAATAAGATCTGATGCATTTTTTTTCTACTTTTAGACCTTTTATCAAACTTTCTGTTTATCTACAGATATCCCATTCTTAGTATAAATCCACATTCCTCTTTGTTTTGACATCACAGTCTATTGCCAGGGAAGTGACTGATGCCTTATCTTCATGTCTTCAAAGCAGGTTCATAGGAGATTGTCAGGGGAAATAAACAGACTTTACTGGTACTAGTAGACTTTTAAAGATAATGTACTTTTATGTTCATCTTCATTTTATTTTAAAATACAAGAGTTAGAAATTGGTACTTTAGAAAGTGTAAAGACTTTGCTTTTCATTCTGTAATATCTTTAAAAAACCATATTGGGTGATGATGCTTTATAGAAATTCAAATAATGGGTTTTCTACAACTTTTATCTTATACCTTAAATAAAATTAGCTGACAGCCAGTGACTAAGAAACTGTGGTAACCTAACACATCTAGCTTTATCATGTGATGCAAAAATACAGCAGTTAGGAGTAAGCCTCATTGGTAGTTTCTTATTACTGGGAAAGAAACCAGAAGATGGTGGAAATTACTTGGAGTTTTTATGTATAGTCTGTGCAAAGTTCATAGTCTGGGGCTTTGATCTACTTCATGGGGTCAAAAACATGATAAAATGAATTTTGAAATTTTTTATATCTTTTGTGAAATTACACCCAATAATCAGTGATTTACAAAGATAAAACTGACCACTCAGGTTTTAGAATTTCTTTCTTCTAGGATGTTCCTCAGTCCTTTTTTTCCATGAAAGTTATTTTTGTTCTATACTGAATTTTACAACCCTTCAGATCTAAGAGAAGCAATTTAATAGTGCCTTTTGTCACTCAAAACTAATTTCGAATTCTATGACCACCCCATCTGTATTCAGAAATTAAAGGGATTGCAATTAAGAGAAGAACTTTTGACCTTCAAAATGATTTTCATCTCTGTTAGTCCTGAGGAGTTAAGAACTTCAATATTACCTGCCAGGGAGACTATGCCAACTATTACTTTTTCCAGGTACATGTAGAAAAAGAGGGATAGTGTATACTTATATCTAAGTGAATGAAATGGAAGAATCAAACAGGCCTCCTATTCAAATGAAGAGGGGAAAAGCTATAAAAAGGGACCTTTATTTGATAAAGGTTTAGAAAGAGGAAAACAGAAACACGAAGTGGCCACTGTGTTGATGTGTGTTTGGAATGACTTAAAGAGTCACGTGTTTGAGAACACTAATGCTTCGTGAGGTTTTTAGATGAAGGGATAAAAGGAAAATAGGAACTAAAATCCAGGAAGTTTATGTATACCTACGTAAGTTAACACCTGGTGATTTAATTTAAAATGTGCGTGTATTACGGATGGAGCATTCAGACTTTCCTCCGTGGCCTTGGCTGTCCTCTGTTAAATGTGCACCTTGTTCCCTTCCCAGGGTAAACACAACACAGTCAGTAAGGACTCAACAGGCAGGCTATTCATTTAAAAAGTTGTCATTTCATCATGGTTGCTTTAAAAATTCTTTTTCTTGAGTATTTCTCTTTAATGCCTTTGGAAGAGAGAGAGAATTAGCAATTTAAATGATTGTGGAATGTTTTTGACCATTTACAAGCTGCATAAAAATCCAAAACAAACATCAAGTCACTTTAGTAAGGAGAGGAATGTCATTCTTTATAGTGTCTGTGGTTTATTTAATCAAATGTGATGTACTTCATATATTTACTTATATACCAACATGAATATATATGAATAAATGGTAATAAAAATATCATTTGTAACTTTTAAGAAATGAGACACAATCCTAACAGTCTTGAAATATCTTCTCAGTTTAACAGAAAGCGAAAGAAGGTGTTGAAAAGGATGCAATAATACCCAAACGGTTTAAAGAGATCCATGAAAAATCAATAGCCTATGCTCAGACATGAAAGCATAATAATTCTCCACTGGGGTCTAGAGCAACTTTCTGTGATCAGACACATTAATAGCTTTGCAGGAAAAGGAAGGGAGATGTTTTTATTTTTTTTTATTTACTTTTTTTTTAGCAAGGGAGATTATTAAAACCTATAAACTGCCTCATCATAGTTCAGAATTTGAATAAACTTCTGGTTTTCAGTGTCTCCCCCCTTCCCCGATTTTGGATAAATGATCATAAGCCTGTATTAACTTATTCACATTCTCACAATAACAAGATGAGTTGTTACCTGACCCGTTTTATAAGCATAGAAACTGAAACAAAGAGGAGTTATGCAACTTCCTTTGGATCACACAGTTATTCAAAGAAGGACCCAGGCAGCCTGACTCCACGATCCACGCTCTTAGTCATGATGCCACAATGCCACTCTGACAAGCATACATGCAAGCAAATTATACCAGACACAGGTATAC
Source organism: Lepilemur ruficaudatus (assembly GCA_963574885.1). NCBI lineage: Eukaryota > Metazoa > Chordata > Mammalia > Primates > Lepilemuridae > Lepilemur > Lepilemur ruficaudatus. The sequence goes on from CAUYRT010049464.1 coordinate 32,803, forward strand.
ATACAGAAGCAATTAAGAACCATTCAGTAATGGATCCCCAAAATTCTATACATTTATGTGATTTGCATAAAGATGATTTTCTTATAACTGTCTTCTATTGCATTTGTCTTTTTCTTGCCTGTATATGTTATGTTTTCTATTCTCCAGATTGATTATTATCAAAGCTTGTACTTAGTTTGATATTTAAGAAAGTTTACATTTGTTTTTAATCCAGGTATAATTTATAAAGTATTAGCTTATGCTGGGAATTTTGACTCTGTGACATACTGGAAAAATATTTGGATGACCAAAGACAAACACTCATGATAAGTCATGAGGAAAAAAAATACAATCAAAATTATAAAACTTAAGTTGTAGGAAATTTACAGTAATTGCTACATGAGCATAGAATTTGAGAGTTCTTAAACTTGATGTTGGCACTCTGGGGCATAAAGGCTGACAACAGAATTATGTACTGTTGGCCTCAGGAATTAGGAATGCTTCCTAACATTTGTGTTTACTGATCTGGTACTTTTTAATTTATTCAAATTTTTGTGGTGTTTTTGAGAAATAATTGATACCACATTGGGACCAGGAAATATATAGAAGCATGAAACTTCTCCTAACATCAGAAAATAAGGAAGCTATCAAAGGTTACTAAGGTGTCACAAGGGTTGAGGAACTAGCTTGAAGTTGTTGCTACTAATCAAATATGGGATATTCTGAGGGAAAAAATAAAAAGGAAGGAAGGAATTGTAATGGATTGAATCACATAAAATACATAAAAAATAAGTTCATAATAATAGCTTACAAAACTGATATAATTGATAATCTTTGGATGATGCTAGGAAAGCAACATATTCTGAAAACTTAAAATTATAAGGAAAAAAATCAAACATTTAACCTGCTTTTCCTAAATTAACTATAACTAAGGGTAACTAAATAGCTGAAAAGGAAAAGCTCTCTTTATAGAATTATTCCAACTAATGAATAAGGACAAATGGTAGAATTATGTTTCCACTATTCAAAACTTAATCAAATAATGGATTTAGTTGATCATCATTAGTGGCTATTAACATTCCAAAAGAGACCACTGAACATTCTGAGCCTCCTAATAGCAAGTGCACAACACCTGTGAAAGCTTTTCCAAAGGTTCAAGCCTGAATTTCATCAAGCTTCTATATTTGACCACCAGTTTATAGGAAATACTGAGCCTTGAGAGATGTGTAGACAATACTAAGCATATACAAGCAGAAAAATCTGGAATGTAGAAAACTCTATAGGATAAATGACCAAGTTTTTTTAATCACTAAAGTGCAATATGGGATTGGGGTGGGACTTAAAGATTAAAAGAGACTTAAAAGGCGTAGCAACCAAATGCAATATGTAGACACTATTTAGGTCCTGATTTGAACAAATCAACTAATACTGAAGCTCGTGAAGGTTTGTTACATTATTCTATCTACTTTTCTAATGCTTAATAATTTTCTATAACAAACATTAAAGTGAAGTATAACTGTATCTAACTGTATTTTCATCTTGCATCACTACATAAGTAATAAATTGTGAGAATTTATAATAGAAATTAGGTTATCATTTTCATTATTTTTGAAATTGTGTCTAATTGTAGCCTTATTTTCTCTTTCAAGGAATTCCTGAGGTGAGCCATTTTTTCAAATCTCTAGTTAGTTTAAATTATTTGTATTACATTGTAGTCAGAAAATGGGGTAGTATAATTTATACCTATTGGAATTTTTGAAACTTTTCTACATTAGGTAAATGCTGATTTTTTTTAACAGATATGTGTATTCTTAAAGAATTGATTCTCTAAAATGTGGTAGTTTTCCATTAAACTTTCTTTTTCATTACATTGTTATAGTCAGGTCATTTTTGGTAACAGAAATCTTTTAGAGATACTAATGGTAGACATCAATAAAAATAAATTTTTCTCAAATTCCCCTTTTCCCATTTTTTTTTTTTTTTGCTATTGACATTTCGATGCTATGTGGCTTCAATAAAAATTCATGCTTGTTATGCCTTCATCATGAATTGAATTTTCTCTTTTGTCAATATATCTCAATGTTAATTATTAATATATATCAATCATTTATTAACAAATACCTATATGAGATGGAACATGCAGATGAGATTACTAAATTATACAGAAAAGTTATGACTCTTGTGTTAAATCTTAGCAAATAAACCTTTCTAAGCTTCTTCTTTCCTTCTTATAATTTTATTTTATTTCCTTCTTATATGGAATTTCTCTATCACAATCATGGTCTGCTCCAACCGTAAATCAGTTCTTAGCTAAAGAATATTTTTCTGAATTCCTAAGCTTCCGCCATCATTGTTGATAATATTTTGTGGAGTTTCACTTTTTTATTTTTCTTTGGACCATGCTGAGTGAAGCACATTTTTGATAAATGGAGGTCCTAACCACAGCTTTATGCTAGGTATCACAAAACCCATTTTAGCTATTTTAATATTTCAGAGGTAAAGGCCATTTTTCTCTTGGGAATTTTGAATGAATAAACTTCCAGGAAATTAAATGATTAACAAGGTCTTGCCAAATTTTATATATTTTTTTTATTTAGCAGTCATTGTATCCAAAACGTTGGCATTGTCTATCAGAACAGTGTTGTAATGTCTTTATCTTAAATTCTTTATACACTAGTTCATTCTTGAAGGGGAGGACAGTATATTTACTTATATTCATTGTAACCCAAAAGATAGATTTCAAACTGCAGAGATGCACTGAAAAATGTAATTGAGCTTGAATAGTCCTGTCACTTTCTGATAGAACAGTTTTACACCCAAGTAATTTAAATGAAATTCTGGAAAACACTTTTTTTTAATAGCAAATACATAATATGCTTTAACTAATTAGAAAACGCACATGCTAGAGAATGATGAACATGAGTAAATAGATCTAATTATTTTTCTTATACTATGTATTAATCTTTCCTAACCGTGTCCCAGTGGCTGCAGCTCATTGTGCTATACCTTACTGAGGAAATTGCCTCTTTTTGATCAGTCTTCACTATCTTGCCATTTTTTACCATTGTCATTTTAACTTATTGAAATCTTGTTCTTCTTATATCTGTGACCTTCCTTTGATTTTGATTTCAAATATAATGCACATTAGTTATTAATATTTTATCTTATTGATCAACTAACTTCTTCATATATTTTATTTTTCTTATCAAATTCTATTCTCCCTGAAGGCAAAAAACTCTCCCAGGTTCTAGGTCATCCTTTTCCTCACTGTACTTACTTTTAGAAAGATAGAAGACACATGACAAATTCCAGTTTAACTGAATTCTGTAATTTTTAAAAAGGGCAGACGGTGTTATGAATTCAGTCCTACAGATATGTTTGATTTCCATCCCGTCCCAGGCAGGTCACGAGGTGCCACTTTTGAGACTTAGGTGATGCTTGTTGATACATCTATCACCTTTTTCTCTTCCCTAAGGTGTTCCCCCTTTGTGAGTCACAAATATAAATGCTACTCTTTCTTAACATAATCTGCCAACTCTAAGCAAACTTTTTTATTTTTATTTACCGTTTTGCCATATGGGTCCTGCTTTTTCCTATTACTTTTCACTCTGTCACCATCTTAGCTGACTTTGGTAGCCAAATGGATAACCCATTTCTTAGGGTATTTGTGTTTTAATGACCACCCATGCACTCCTTATACCCTCTGATTTCTTGCACTAAACTTACCAATGCAGCCTCTTCCTCCCCACCATACTGATTTTGTTTTTCTCCACCTCAGTCTCTCTCATCTTTTCTCCTCTCCCCACTCTGCAGGTTCTGTTGCTTGATGATTTCACTGCTGTGCACTCTCTGGCTAGATTCCCTCTCTCCTGATAATCCCTGCTCTTGCCAGACCTCTTGATGAATAAACCTGGCAGTCCCCCTTCGTGACATGATGTGACCGGAAGTCCTCGCACTGTGTTGATTGGCTCTAGTACAAGTCCAGTTTACCATCAGTACTTTGATCCATCCCTCTCAACTTCTTATTTCTGAGAGCAGCTGGTGACTCTAACAATGTCCCTTTCTTTCAAACACCTAACCACTTTCTTAACTCTCAGCTAAAAATCTGAGCTTTGATTTTAGTGAGAAAAATCAAAGTCATCTGACGTCAACTCCACAATTATTCTCGCTTTCCTTCAACAAAATGTTTTCTTTTTTTCAGAATGTATTCCCTCCTGCTTTCCTCCTGACCCTGTGGCAATTATACTTTGTTTTTTTTTTTTTTTTTCAGATATCATAGCCTCTTCCCAGGTCCACTTAATCTTAGCTATTCCTGTCTCTGCAGGGATCTTCCCCATCAAACAATTCCTCTCACGTATTGCCCTTCATCTATTACACCAGTTCTTCAAATCAGCCTACAAATATTCATATTCTTAAATGTCATCAAAGAAAAAAATAACTTTTATTTTGACCCCAGTTTTCCTTCATTGTACTCCATCCTATTTTTCCTGCACTAACAAAGGTTTGAAGAGAATTTTCTTTTTATACTGCCTCTGTGGTATTCACTCCCTCATTAATCATCTGTTATTATGTTGCCTTGACCACTTCATTAAAACTTTTTAGAAGTTTGTAATAACCTTCTAATAGGCAAATATAAGTCATTTTTCTTAGATATCACCCTCTCTACAGCAGAAGTTTTTGTGTAAAGTACAAGAAGCATGGATTTATGGAAAGTGAATGCTACTTAATGTGTATGCTACCTTCTGACAAATGGAGGGGTGCACATTTATATTTTAAGAGCTGTTTAAGGTTTTCATCTGAAAAATTTATGGTCTTTTCTACTGCTTATTGGAGATTGCCTTATTAGTTGTATGTCGATCTGTGTGTGGTCTCTTTTACCATTTATATTTCCTTCTCATATTTAATGTAATAATCTAGTAGAGTGATGTTTAAAGCCACAGATAGACTTTCTTTAAGAATGCCTTAAGAAAGAGTTTTCTCTCTTTCTCCCACACCCTTGGCTTATTATTTTGTATGGCTATATGTATAATACATTCATAAAATGAAATCTGACATAGCAATCATAGGATTATATTGATTGTTTTTATAGTTCAAAATACTTTACAAATGGACAAGAAGAAAGCTAAAATCCATAAAATGGGAGGGGTGGGAATCTCCGCCTTTCTATTTGACTTTTAAAAACCTTGTTTATCTTTTAACTTCCAGTTCAGTTTGCAACAGATCTACAAATTCAGGTCAACTTAACAAACATTGATTGAATTCTATAAGGCTTCACATCACACTTCTGACATCTTAATCAAAATTACATTTTTACCCTATATTCCTTTACTATTTTAATTTCTCCTACCAAAACGCTTGTCATTGATATTTCATATATGAATTATTGACAATAATCATAATGTTTGACACATTAAAACACAATTCTCTTTGCCAAATACTGTGCTAATCACTTTACATACTTTATGTCTAACCTTTGATACAACCCTATGATCTCAGAAAAGGATGTTTTTGTCCTCCTGTAATGATGTGTAAACATGGAAAGTTTAAGTAATTTTCCCGAGCCATAGAGATACAGCCAGGATTTGACCTTGAGTCTGACTTTTTCATACCCTCACACTTCCCACCTCCCATATTTATGTATTTTTATACTTGTGACTCCTCAATGACTCCCAATATCCAGGAGGGAAAGGGTAGATAAACAGATGTTTATGTAAGATGATCACAGGGCACATTTTCAAAGCATTGGTAGCAGTCAACTGTTTGAAAGTTGCAATGAAGCAGGGAAGTCTTGACAGAAGGAGGAACATTTGGAATGCCTCTAGAAAAGATGAGCAAGGCAGGCAGGGGAGGAAAAGGGTGGCTTATTCCAGAGGGAGGGAATGGTGAGTGCAAAGTATGGGCCCTTCACAGTCCAGTGAGGCTAGAATGTAGGACATATACCAATTTGTTAGGTTTGGGTTGTTTGCTTCATAAACAATGGAAGAGTTACATAGCTCCTGTCTCATATCCAGTTTTGTTAGAACATTGAATTTATTTGGCCTCTTGCCTAATATGTTTTGGTGTAAGTCAAAAGGAGTAAAATCAGAAATGATTTTATATAATATTAAACGCTTAAAGAAGCAGTATACGCCTAGTGCAGTAATTATAGATTGGTTACCCTGTCTTACCCTGGGGTTTTTATTTTTTAGCTTTCTGCTATATTGATTGTCCCAAAAATTGCAGCCAAATCTGAATGTCTTGGTATTTCATGTAATCAGAATTGATACTAATGAACACCTGAAGACTACATCCTGCTTCTAGTTCACAAATAAGCATTCTGTCTCTTTACCTTCCAGTGGTATAGTGCGATTGACGTAGTGTTACTGAGGAAGATCCCCTAATTCTAATGAAATCCTAGCATGTTACAGCTCCCAGAATACCATTTCCCCTAGTGAACATCTACAATTAGCTGGAAGTGATCTAAGTTTTAAAGGCATTCAGCAATGCCTGCTTCTTCTCTTACCTATCATTTATATGCACACAAATCCAATGCTGATTTAGTTTGGCAGGAAGAAGGAAGAGAGGAGTGATAAGGGTAATACAAACGGGCTTCAATGTCTCAAAATAGACAGTTATATTACAAATGTTATATAAAGCTTCCATTTATTGAGCCTTTACCAAGTACTAGATTCTTTACCAAGTACTTGGCATGCATGTCATATCTATTTTATTTCTCACAACTACCCTATGAGATACGTCATTAACTCTATTTAAAATAAATGAAATAACCTTCGTGAGATTAGGTGCTACACAGTAACTACTAGATTGGAATTGGATTTATAGTCTATCCAATTCCAAAGCTGTCTATATGTGTGCAGCTCTATATTGCAACTGCAATTTAACAGCTGTTCAAAAATTAAAATATTGTTCTTAAGTCAGGCAAATCTAAAACAGCATTGTACTACATTTCCCATTTAACATATTTTTCATTTTAGAATTATTATTGTTATTTATTCCTATTATTTCATTAGCTATGCTATTCCATAAAGATTTTGTTTCATATTCAGTGACAGTCTACAACACCATTATATCAGGTAGACCGATTCAGTTCATGGTTCCCTTTGATTAAAATGCGTCAGTCATTTATGTAAGATATGGTCGATGAATTCCCCTTGAAATCATGGAAACAGGTAATTAAATTCTGTCATTTTCCCAAACTTTGGCTTTGTTCTTTTTCCGGAAAGACATTATATAATCCTAGAATAAACAAGATCTCATTCCCCCAAAGTTAATTAATATGCAAATAAATCTCCTACACAGTAGTAATTGTTCCTACTAGGTAAATCAGTATAGCTGGACACGTCACTTTTAAGCAGAATTTTTTGTATTTTGATAACTCTAAAATGTTTTGGAAAATTTGCAAAGGTAAGAAATGAAAGGCTGATGTATTCTTTTTGCACAATCAGCCAATTCTTCGTTTCTGCTCTGATTGGCACATTGAAGAAATGCTAACAATATATCTATAATCTGTTAAGGAATATCAAGTCTCTTCGGGAAAGGGATAATAAAATGCTAATGATCAGCATTAACCATTTGAATTGGAATGGCTCATAGAGGAACATTTGTGTCCTTTTCCTGCCAAGAGAGGATCACCTTCCACAGTAATCCCAACACAGCAATTACCAGTACCTGCCAGACTGTTACTACAGTAGAAATTCTTTGAGGGAAGAAGTTTGTATTATTATTACGATCTGTAATTTCATAATGCTTTGCATAGCATTTTACATAATATATCCTAAAGAAGTTTTTCGCTGAGTATTTTAAAATTCCAATAATCAGGAATTCTCTGCCTCACAAAGCAACCCTTTTTATTTTTAGACAGCATCTTCCTACTTAAGCAAAATGAATTCTCATCATCCTTCTGGCTAATGCAAATAGCAAAACCCTAGTTCTTACATGTTGGTCCAGCAGGTACTCATCATTCAGACAAGTTCATCAGTGTTCCTCTTAAAATATGGCGTGGAGAACTGAATTCCACATGCAGTGCTTCAACCAATACTGGATGTAATGGGTTTTCACCTCCCCTTTTCTGGTCACTAAGATTATGTTGTAATTCTTGGCAGCCTTTTCTTAGCTCAAATTTAGCAGTCAACTCAAATTCTCGTGTGTGGTGTTGTTTTTCTTTCCATCACATTATTATACAAATTGACATTTTAACCTTCTCCACAAGAAGGAAGAATCTATACATTTTAAGAGTAGTGAAAGGCCCAGCACGGTGGCTCACGCCTGTAATCCTAGCACTCTGGGAGGCCGAGGAGGGTGGATCGCTCAAGGTCAGGAGTTCAAGACCAGCCTGAGCACGAGCAAGACCCCGTCTCTACTATAAATAGAAAGAAATTAATTGGACAACTAAAAATATATGTAAAAAATTAGCCAAGCATGGTGGCGCATCCCTGTAGTGCCAGCTACTTGGGAGGCTGAGGCAGTAGGATTGCTTGAGCCCAGGAGTTTGAGGTTGCTGTGAGCCAGGCTGACACCACGGCACTCTAGCCCAGGCAACAGAGTGATACTCTGTCTCAAAAAAAAAAAAAAAAAAAGTAGTGAAAATAGAGGAAAATTGTGCAGGCAGACAAGGCTTTGCTTTAGTGGCTGGAAGGAGGAGGGGAGATGCCTGTAAACTTACATTAATGATATTTGGTCCACTGAGTATTTCCTTTTCTAGAAATCTTCCTCACTTGTTGAGTTTTATTTTATTTTGTTTGTTTTCTATGTTGTTTTCATATGAACCATTGTTGAACCAAGTCACCCACACACTTATTAGTATGACAGAATGTTAAAGACAACCGGCAGCCCTCTGTGTCTAACCCTTACATCCAATGACATGCTGCTGATAGGAATATTTCTATTATGAGCATTGAAATATATTGACATTTATATATTAGAGCCATTTTCTTTATAAGGTTTGATTCTTCTTCCTAATGATATTATGGTTTTGTCAGTTTTATAGTCTTAAGACTCTACAAAATTCATAGATATTTGGAAATCGCTACTCTCATGGAACAGAAACACTGATGAATGTGTTTGAATAAGTATCTGAAGAACTATCCTGGAAAAAGAATTAGGGTTTTGCTATTTGATACCAAAAGATGATGAATAGTTCTTCTGAAACCATAATATGCTGCTAGTTTCTTATAATTGTAAGTAAAAAAACTGTAGAAAAAGTTATTGTAGCAATTTAGCTTTAAGCAGATTATTATTTTACCAGCATGTTTATGCATTTCTAAATATCATATTGATTCATAAATTTTCCCATATATATTTGGATAATCCCTGTATAAATTTTAGATTCTATACAGCATACATTTATATATATGGTAATTAACAATATATTTACTACTCAGGCAAACAATTAAAAATGGAAGCAATATTCCTTTTATACAAAGGCAATATCTCAGGATAACAGGAGAGCAAACTGAGGTAGAAGAATGAGCTAATTAGATTGGAATAGAAGAAACATTCCCGCTTTAGTTCTCAAGTGCTTGTTTTTTCAGATTATTCATTTGTATTAAAATGTGTTCCTAAATGAGGCAATAATATGGTGCTTGTAGATTTTGCAAATGAGATGTGAAATTGTTGAGCATTATATACTTCTCTATGGAATGATATTAAAGTATTAATTTTATACCCCTGGCATGGCCTCTTATGTCATATTTGCTGATTAGAATGCAAAAGTATAATAAAGTTTTACCTAATTGGTATATATATTAAAACCATTTTAGAACAATATGTAAAACAGCAACAAATTATATAATGTATTACATTGCCTTTTTAAATTTTTTAATCAGACTTATTGAGGTATGATTTATATAGAGTGTAATTTGTCCTTTTCAATATATAGTTATGAGTTTACACAGACTGCCACCATAATCCAGATACAGAATATTTTTATCACCCCCAAAAAAGTTCCCTCATGCCCCTTTGTAGTCTTACTTCAAAGTCAATAGCTTTATTGTCCTCCGTTATAGTACCACTGTAGGAAAGAGACTGGACCTCTAACCTCAGATCCACGGGAAGGCCCGGATTTGCCTGACCCTAGGTAAGGGGCCACTTATAGACCCTTCAATCCCAGTTAGCAAGCTAGGGTACCATACCTGACCCAGCTGTGGCTCAGCTTACAGTTGTGGGAAGATAGGTGGAGCTACCATTAAACCAAATGGAGGAAGGACCATTTTCCAGAATTTGGTTGCTCTTCCCTAAGCAGGGGCTAGGAGTGCTGGGAATGTAAGATAATAGATGTCTATTATTATACTAATTTAATAAAAATTAATAACTTTCAATAAAATAGTTAAAATTAATGTGTTAAGATAGAAAAGACTTTTTGTTATGCTACCTGTAAGATATCTATGTTGTAAGTTAATAGGATACACATTATATCTAATGTAATATAATACAAAATACTTAAGGCACAAATATAATGTGAAATACTTTGTGGTTAATGCTTTTTAAAAATAAAAAAACCTGTGATCTTTTTTGGCCATTTTAAACTCATCGGAACGTAATAGGTTTTCACTCTTGTTTCTCTAACCTCAAGAATAAGAAATTTGATTTTTCCTACAATTTTTTGTCTTCATTCTGAATTTCACCAACATATATTTGCTGTTTAATATAATGAGTACACAGCAAATCAGTTTAGAAGTCAAGTAAAACAGCCATAGATACCTTTATAAATAAAGGAACATTAATTTTTTAATTAAACCACTTTATTGTGATATTATGATATATTTAATGTACATAGTTTGGAGATGACGATAAAGCCATGAAACCATCACTGCAATCTATGCCATGAATCTGTTACCACCACAAGTTTCCTATTGCCCTTTTAATTATTGTTATTATTTTGTATGTGTGATAAGAACAGAACACAAGATCTATCTTCTTGGCAAATTTTTAAGGAACAATAATATTATGACTTCATCTTGAGCTTTCTTGAAAGGCAGTATGTTTGAATTGTTCATGCCTTCATCCTTGACAGTTTCTTCTGTATAGAAAAGCTTGCTCCAGGTGATTTCCCCCTAAACAACCTAGAGCAATTGAAAACTCTTATTATTATGTAGCTATTGGAAAGTCAACTTTATTTTAGTTTTTTGGCACTTTTAAAAAAAAATTTAATTATTATGGATACATAATCTGTTAATATATCTTTATAGGGTATATGTGGTGTTTTGATACAGGCATGCAATGTGAATTAATCAAATCGGGGTAACTGGGGTATCTTTCACCTCAGGCAGTTCTCATTTCTTTGTGTTAGGAACATTTCAATTCTCTTTTAGTCATTTTAAAGTGTATCCTAACATACTGTTGGTTATAGTCACTTTGTGGTACTACCAAATATTGTTCATTCTCACTATCTAACTATATTTTTATACCCATTAACCATCCTCACTTTATTTCCCCCTCCCTACTACTTGTCCAAGCCTCTGGTAACCATCATTCTACTCTCTGTCTCAATGAGATCAATTGGTTTTAATATTTAGCTCCCACATGTGTGGGAGAACATATGATATTGTCTTTCTGTGCTTGGCTTATTTCACTTAACATAATGTTCTCCAATTCCATCTATGTTGTTGCATATGGCAGGATTGCATTCTTTTTCATGGCCATATAATATTCGTGTGTGTGTGTGTGTGTGTGTGTGTGTGTGTGTGTGTGTGTATGACAATTTCTTTATCTATTCATCCATTGATGGACACTTGGGTTGATTTCAAATCTTTGCTATTGCAAATACTGCTGCAATAAACATGGGCGTGTAGATATTTTTCAACATATTGAATTCCTTCCTTTGGATATATACCTAGCAGTGGGATTGCTGGTTCACATGGTATTAAATAGATGTATTTTCAGTTTGTTGAGGAACCTCCATATTGTTCTCCATTGTGATTGCCCTAATTTACATTCTCACTATCAGTATATGAGGGTTCCCCTTTTTCCATATCCTCACCAGCATTGATTATTACATATCCTACAGAAATTATTCCATAACATTGAGAAGGAGGAAAGCCTCCCTAACTCATTGTATAAAGTCAGTGTCACCTTGATACCAAAGCCAGTAACAACAAAAAGAATACTACAGACCATTATCCCATATGAACACAAATGTAAAAATCTTCAACAAAATACTAACAACCCAAATTCAACAATACATAAAAAAAATAATACACCATGATCTTGTGAGTTTCATCCCAGGGATGCAAAGATGGTTCAACATATGCAAATCAATAAATGTGATTTACCACATAAACAGAAGCAAAAACAAAGACCATGTGATCATTTCAATAGATGCAGAAAAATATTTTGACAGAATGCAGCACCCTTTCATATTAAAAAAAATAAAAACCTCAACAAACTAGACATAGAAAATTATAAAAGCCATATATGATAAACCCTAGCCAGTGGGTGGAAAAGTTGAATGTGGAAAAGTTGAAAGCATTCTTCCTAAAAACTAGAACAAGATAGGAGTGTTCACTGTCACCACCTCTATTCAACATAGTATATAAGTCCTAGCCAGAGCAGTCAGGCAAGAGAAAGAAATAAAGGATATCCAAATTGGGAATGAGGAGGTAAACTATCCCTGTTTGCTTGAAAATATGATTTTATATTTCAAAAACCCAAAAACTCCACCAAAAGACTCCTAGAATTGATGCATTCAGCAAAGTTTCAGGTTTCTATTAATCAGTGTACACAAATCAGTAGCATTTCAATATACCAATAACAGTCAAGCTGAGAGTCTAATCAAGGACTCAATACCATTTACAATAGCTACAGAGAAAATAAAATATCTAGGAATATACTTAAACAAGGAGGTGTAAAATCTCTACAAGGAGAATTACAAAACATGATAAAAGAAATTATAGATGACACAAACAAATAGAAAAACATCCCATGCTCATGGATTGGTAGAATCAACATCATTAAAATGTCCATACTGCTCAAACTTATTTACAGATTAAATGTAGTCTCCATCAAAATACCAATAGTTCATACAACTTGATAAAAGCCATTTTAACTGGAGTGAGATGATATCTCATTATAGTTTTGATTTGCATTTCTGTGATGACTAATGATGAGCATTTTTTCAAATACCTATTGGAAGGATGTTAACTTTATTTTAATCAGAACATCTTACAGTTAAAATTTGGCCCCTGTTACCACAGTGTTACTCTTCCAGAGATAGATCTATTGTAGATTCCCCACCCCCCAATTTTGGAACACGTAGTAGAAAAGCATTAAACGAATGCTATTGTAACAAACACTCTGCATTGATATTTATGAAAATATAGAAACCTTTTGCAGTTCTCCAGAAACCTATGATAATTACATGCTAATTATCTTTGGTTATATTTTTGGTACAATTCATGCATTTCTTCAATATCATTAAATACCCACTGTGTAGCAGGTATAATTTAAATGCTGGGAACTCAGTAGCAAAAAGATAAAGTCATTATCTTCATGGAATTGAACTTATATTTGGAAAAGAAGCAATAAAACATAATTATGTAAGAATGCCATGTAAATCATAAGTGCCATGGACAAAAATAATGCTGGAAGAGGGGATAAAAAAGGATATCAAAATCTTATTTTGAGATAAGATACAATGGTCAGGAAGGTCTTCTCTGGGGTGGTGACATTGAGCTGGGGTTGAAAAAGATAGGGAATAAGCCTTGTGGCTCTCTAAATGAGGAGGGTTCCAGCAGAGTAAACAACAGTAGACCTGAAATGGGCAATGCTTGGTGGGTCGGAACAGTACTAAAAATGTGCTTCCTAGGCTACGTACTAATGTACAACAAGGTAAGACAGAACTTGAGAGTAAACTTTTACGGCAATTTGCTGTAGTAACTCGTGTGTGGTGAAGCTGGTATTTGATACATCTTACCTGTCTTTACTTTTTCATTTCACTAGTAATTAATTTGATTGCATTTTACGAAAGTACAGTTTCACACTAGAGTGAGGGAGGGGGCTGGTCCTTCACCACATATAATTTGAGAAGCACCATGTTAGAAGAAGAGAACCTGCCACTGGTTTGAGTTAGGAGAGAGAGGACATTGGTTCCCCTTAGTTGCAGTGGGGCAGTGACGATATTCTTTTCTGAGTGGGAAAGGAACCAGCTGAGCAAGCTAAGAGTGAGAATGGAGATAAAAAAGATGGAAGGAGAGAGAAGATGACGTAAAATAGTCTACAAGGAGCGTAAATAGGTCAGGGAAGTAGTAGACTTGCCTCTCCAGTGCTGAGGACCCACTCAGTTTTGTAGTCAAAAATTGAATTTGAAACTAGTCATCGTAAGTATACTTTAAAAAAAAAATCAGCCACTTCCAACTACTTCATTACAAGTACAGAATAAGCAGAGAGTAGGATTTAACTGGGAATTGGGATTTCTCTAGCAAAATATTATGAGGCAAAAAAAGAGTTTAGAGCTTATGAAAGAATGTGATTACAATGATGCACTTGGAATATAAGCTGGGTAGAGAGGGAAGCAAGGCATAGGGGTGCTGCCGATGACAAGATCAGTGGGCCGGCATTGCCAGTGTGCCACAGAATCCCTGGAGTGGGAGCACTAGAGTGCATGAGTCGAAAAGTAAGGGCAGTAAGTCAATGAGAGGGATGCCCAAATTGGTATTTTGAAAATGGTCCAATTATTGGTAATGGCTAAGGTGGAAAAGAGGTCACCTCATTGTGGCAATATTCTAAAACACTAATAGAAAGCCTCATGTTTAGACTTATGTAAAACAGAGTAGCATCACAGTACCATGTTTTAAGTGAAGTCAGTTACCATTAGGAAAAAAAAACACTTTTATGTGTACTAATGACATTTAACATTTCAATCAGATAATTAAAAAGCTTTTCATCAAGTGCTTTTCTTAAGTGAATGTATGATTTCCTTTGGTTACTGTGTCGGGTGAGAGGTAAACCCATTTGGAGGGGAACACATGGAAGGGAACGGTACTGGGTGGAGGAAAAGAGAGAGGGAAGCACTGAGTTATTACATTAGTGTCTGCTACCTTGTAGCTCGATGCCAATCTCTTGCTGTTTCCTTTAACCTCCCTTCTGTCCTCAGATGGGGAGACAGTTATAGTGGAGAGATCTGCATTATAAGAGAGAACGGGGATAGTGTAATAAGTTTCAGGCCCAATCAACTCTAGATAAACAGTACTGAATATTCTAATTCTTATAACATGGATGAGTTTTGAAAAGTATTTCAGAGGTCAGTATTTTAGATCAGAGGCCATAAGTATCTCGAATAGTTATATAACAATAATTTGAAATTATATTAAAAAGCAAATTGTCTGCATTTAGTAATGGCTTAAAATATAGCATGCCCTATATATGATAGTACCAAAGTTTTCTTTTGTGTGCAAAAAATGTATTTCATATGTGTGATACCAGTATACTTAGAGGATGAGGCATTGTGTGAATAAAAGAGCATTCACTCCTTACTAAAATTAGTCTTTATTTTTGTTGATAACTAAGACTTAACTGGGTTTTTTTGGTTTACATTGCAATTTTCTTGTGTTCACATCTCCATCAAGGAAAAGCACTCCAAAAATTCCCTCTATATTATTCATCCATAAGAAATATGTTTGCATATGTTTGTACATGTCTGTGAAAGCAATATATATACAGACATACACTTTGTAGTATTTATATTCTTAACTTCCAATGGGATGTTATATTCATAATTTCCCACGTACTTTCAATGTTTAACTTGCCTGGGTGAAAACTGTGATGGATTTTTTCACCTTAGATGATATTTATTCCCTTTACTTCATTACACATAATCCTACCTGTGCAAGATCTTATGGCATGTGGTAGACTTCATATTCTATTAGACGGCTTATCAGCTTCTCTGCAGGCTTCTCAATTTGAATTTTAAAGTAAAAATGAAAGAATTTGTGTTGCTTGTTGAGCCCATATTCTGAACAAATTCTGCTCTCTGTTTCTGGGGTGATAACTAGAGAGCGGAAAACAAGTTTATAGATTGTCATTTACAATAGGTGTATTATATGTATATGATCCCTAATATATACACACATATACACATAATGTATATATACATAAATGCTAATAATATATAACTAAACACACACATATATGTTAACGTATACTTTTTATGTGTATATCTAAGGAGTAAGAGAAGAGCTGGTTATTGATTATCAGAATTAATTTGATGTTTAGAAGGAAGAAAGACATATTAATTTAGATAGAACAATATATTTTACTATCTGCCATTAAAAAATGAACAGTCTTATAAAATTGAAGGTAAAAAGCATAAAGTCATTTAAATGTTTTTCTTCTGTATGATGTGAGGATTAAAGAGACTGTTCAATTCATCTCACTACATCAAAAAGGGCAGAGTTTCAGAGACCAAAGCCCAAGAGGAGATGGAACAATTTTAGAAAAAAAGCAAAAATCTATGAATGCTTTTGCAGCCAAAATTGAATTAATACATCTCTAGCTAATAAAAACAATCACTTTAGCCCATGGTAAAGCTGTTTAAAAGATAGTCAAAGTGCTGTACCTCAGGTTTGCACTTAGATCAAAATCTTTTTCTATTGCTTTTGCTGGTAGAGGACCTCATATTCCAAATCCCCAAAGAATTTTAGTTGGGGAGTTTTATTTTTCTAAGGTATATGTGAATAAGTATTCTCACATATTTGTTTCTTTTAGAAGAGCATATTCTATGTTCTTGGTTAATTTTATGGAAGCATTTTAAAATAATAATGATTTGTCCTATGTTAATTTATGTCTCTTTTTCAATGTATGTAAAAGGATATCATTTTATCTTCAAAGGTATGACAACATTTGTCAATATTCAGAAATTTTATGTTGCTTGCTCAAGATTGTTCCCCTTAGCTTTAAGGAAATTTATATAACAGAATAAAATATTTTTAATACATTATCAAAGTTTCATTTATGGTATAGTAATTTTGAATGCTATTTTATAAAATATCAAAATAATCTAGATTTTCCTTTGTAGTTTAATTTTATAGAATCAACCCTTTATATGCTTAAATTTTTCTCACCAATCAAGAAATCATGGTGTGTTTTATAGGTGATCAAAATGCATTGAGTGTAAAAGTGCATGTTATTAGGTTTACTTGAAGTCGTAAAAGCAATCCTCCCTTGTGATACATGTTTCTGAATAGAGTCTCGTCTCTGGTAAAAGCAAAATGGTGTAGTCCTTTTTCATCTCTGGATAACGAATCCCCACATTTAAGGGATATTAGATCATTCCAGTCAATATAAGAATATTTTCTTTAAAATGAGAACTAAGCCTTTGTATAAATTTAAAAGTATTTTCTAGTGTAAAAGCCAAGGAAGAAATTAAATCTGAAAAGCCAACTGCATTTGTGTACCTACTTTATTTTGATCTGTTCATTTCTCCTGAAAATGTTTATCTATAAAATGGGCATCCTGAGGATCATAATAATTCTGAGAGTTTATCCCGTAGCTCAAATAATTTATTTCTTTCTTTTTGAAAAAACAATCATTTTTCTACAAAATATTGAGAAATTGCAGGTATATAACTCAGTGGCCAGTGTATTCAAATCAATTTTGTTGCAAGAATCAATCAAGAAACCAAAGGACACCAAAACAATAATTCAAGCTTGGGATAGGACTGACGAGGTAGAAATATCTTAGACAAACTGTTGACATTTATTATGGGATATTCGACTATTATAAAGTATACTTTGAGGTATGTATTTGAGTGGTAATGTTTCAAATTAAAGGAAAATTATTGTTTATATGTTTTTTAATTTACTATTTTCAAAGATCACTTGTACAAATTATATCTCACCCCACAGGATTTTGATATGATCTCTTCGTTTTGTTTATCTGACTATAAATAATGCCTTATGTTCAGGGTTATTCTTCAGAGTAGTGTGAAACAACAGATTTAGCTGTCATGTTTGTTTATTATTTAGGTTGCCAGGTATACAGGGACTCCTTTATAGCGCCAGTGTCAAGGAGCAGGGAAGCAATGTTGCTACTTGTGCATCTGGATGCAACATGAGGGTGCAATAGCATTTTGTACAGTAAATGAAGAAACGTCTTTGTTTATTATGGCAAAGAGGTGAGGTGACGGTGTCTGAGTAGTTCAAGACTGTTCACAGCATTTGTTGGCATCCTGCTTTCTGATGTCTTACTTTTATTTTTGGTTAGTCAATGCCACTTTAAATGGATTGGAAAGGTTTTGCTAGAGACATAGAAGCAAAGCCATGACGTCCTTAAGTATGGAATTAAGACAAAGCTATTGGTATCTGACATCATTTTCATTTGGAGAACTAGAGAAGAGTCTACTTTCAAGAACTCTTTAGTACTCTTTGGTTTCCCCAGAGCTGCTCAGTATTGATTCTGGAGTCCAGACTGCTCTTGAAAAACTGTCAATGATGGGCAACCAGGATTTAAATGTGTTTGTTTATTAGGGTTAGCGTTAGAAAGAGAGACAGAGAGGGAGGGAAAGAAGAGAGGAGGAGAGGAAAGAGATTTATTGACTGAGTTGAATTTGTAATTAAAAGGAACCCTAGTCATCCAAAAGACCTTCCTCAAAGTTTCACACTTTGTTAGTGTTAAAAGCTATTTTCCTATCTATGATCTCAACAGGGGACCTTTAAGCAAAAGGAAGATAGGAACCCTTTAAACTGTGGTTTCATGAAATTTCACTTATTTTAAGTCAGTGACGTGCATATGTGTATGTGTGACATTTTATTCTTAAGAGATGTCTAAGATAGCATTAAAGCTATTGGACTCTCATCGCTTCACAGATGGACTACTGCAGCTGCTTTTTTTCTTACCTTGCTTTCAATATTCTTGATTCCGGTGCTCAAAACCTGCAAAGGCTTTATCACTGCTTACAGGAAGTCCAAATTCTTCAGCCAGTATTTAAGATTCTCCATAATGTTCTTCTCTGTTCTTCTAATTTTGCCTCCCATTGTTCTCTGACCAGAGCCCAAACTCCCACTAGCCCATTCTCTTCATTCCTCACCATACACTGATCTCATGCGGTTTTTCTGTAGGTGTCTGTAGCTCACATTATTCTCCCCTTCTCTGATCTTCCACTGACAGACACCCCTGTGTGTATTGCTTAATTGCCTCCCCTGTCCCCCATTTGATTGAAGTCTCTTGGGGAGAGTCATGTGGGGAGTTTTTTGTATTTCCCACGTGACTTGCATGATGAGGAGTGCTGTCTGCAGAGAGAGCACTCAAGTGATTATAGAATATGTCCATTAAGTTTCCTGAGCACAAGACTCTTACTTTATCTCCCATTATGCTGCCAGTCTGAAAACTAAGAGCCTCTGAAAGCCTTAGTATTGCTGATGCTGTAAAGACAGGATATCTAGTTCCCTAGAGTGCCAGATGATGAATGGAAATATTGTTTTAGTATAAAAAAGTGAAATTGATTAGCAATTCACATAGAAATAAAGAAAAATGAGGGTCATTTAACTTAATGGAAGAAGGATAGGTAAGAAAAATTAGACTTGTTTTTTAAAAATAAGAATAAAAATCATCGTGGAAAAAACACCAAGGAGAATTTAAGGAAGTTTTGGATAAGTCAATAGGACAGAAATCTCTAAGGTGAAACAAAAACATTGAACCTTCTTGAATAAGGAATGAAATGTGGAAGTATCACACAGATACAACAGATTTCATAAGGCTTCCCCCATCTCTACTGCTCACTGTTCAGCAACCCAGATTGCACATCTTTTCTTCCCTGTTGTAAGGCGGGAAAGAATCAAAAAGGGAAGGAATGAGACCTGTAAGTTAATTATGTGGTTTGTGTAACTACTTTATGTATATCTGGGGCTGGCCAGAAAACCATTTGTACCAGGCAAGATAAAATTATTTTAGCCAGTCTCTGGCATTTAGTGACAGTGCATGTTCAACGTCTCTTTTATGTTTTGTAATATCGAAACAAGAAGAACACATGGATTATTTCTACCTTTAATTTGGGAACTGGGTATATATTAGCTCTTTAAAAGAAGAGTAATTTGGCACAGATCCAGATACAAATCATCCCTGGATCATAATAAGCCTTTATTTTCATAAAGCTATATATTTTGTGAATCAAAGAGCTGTGTCTTTATAAAGATGTGGCAGGTGTTTATATTTCAAGTGGGCAAGAAAAATATCTGAAGTGGGAGACACCAATTTTGGGATGATTCCCATTTGTTTTTACTCTTTGAAATGATTTATAAGAGCTATATAATCCTTGCATTCACTACTTGGAAAGTTTCATGTAGCTTACTCAATTTTGCATTTACTATATTATTTTAGCTAGTGGGAATATTTGGTGTAATTACTTTGGTTGTTCTTCATTAGATTATGAGCCTCCCTTTACTTCTAAAAGAGTGTCTTGGATGCTTTTTGGGTTCAGTAAATAAATACTTGTTATTGCTAAGATGTACTAAGATTTCTATTTCAAATGGTGTTTGGCTAGCAGCTCTGGACACAGCCTTGCTACAATTTCCAATAAATTGGCTATGAAGATAGAAAAGAATGACAATTCACAATATGGACAATATAGACTGATGGTCAGCTTACTGCCAGAATTTGGAAGGAATTCTGTCATTTTTTTATGATTTTATTTACATAAAATTTCCAAAATACAGCAATTAAGATAATCTTGTAGTGGATACCTATATATCCACCATGCCAAATAGATTTTGTTATTACTGTTTTACTCATTTTATCACTTATATCTCTATCTCTTTATTGATGGAACTAGATTTTCAAATGCGATTGGTGGTTTGCCTATGTTACACTTCTGGAAATAGTGCAAATTCAGTTTGCCTTAAGGCAACAAGTAAAAAGCCATATGGAACCTGGCTCAAAACAAAAGGTTTCTTTAAACTGGAAATTACTCATATATTATATAGATTTCATTGTTCAAAGCAAACCCCTTCTGCACATACCTACCTGTTTTAATATCTATTCAGAAAGTAACTGAATGACAAACAGGGAGGATGGGACATGTGGTTATATTTTGTTTCCTGAAGAGTATAGCTCCCACAAGTAGAGTACTACAAGCATCAGAGATAGGAAGAAGGCAGCCAGGAGTTTCTAGTTTGTTTGTTTTTTTTTACATATTCTAGCTGTTCTGACCATTAGAGCACTGAGCAGCTGGAGAAGAATAAGATCCCCTTCAAAACTATGGAGCATTGCCAGACTGTACTCTACTAGACTCTGGAGTTTGGATAGGAACTATGCACCTCAACTAGCCATACGACTCTCCATCTGAGAAATGGCTCCAGCCATCACAGAAGGGCATATAGAGCAGGGCAAAGAGCAAAGGATGCCTCGTCTTTGTTGGCTGTCACCTACCTTCAGTATAGCTTCACCCTTGTCCAAAAATATATAAACAGAAAGAAGTAACATACGGCTTTTAAAAATAAAAAGACTTCAGAATTATTAATACTGTACAGCAGTAAATACCTGAAGAAAATGCAACAGAATCTACAGTGTTTTGAGGAAAAGTACCTAGCCCAGAATTTTATACCAGATCAAATTAGTTGTTACATGAATAGGCACCAAAAAGGCATTTTTATTAAGCTGGAGTTTAGAAAATATACTTTTGTGCAGCTTCCCTGACAAAATGTACTTAAAAGTAAGAGCCTGAGGATGCCATGTTACTAAATGAATTGCACATCTTCCCTTACACATTCTGATCCTGGATCTCAAAAACTTAGGTTGGATGTGTCTTCGATAAATAGATTGTGCAGCTCAGGAAAGAACCTTAAGCCTTATGTCTGTAATGTTTTTCTCAAATGTTCTTCTGTTTCCTCATTTTGTGATGTCATATGTATTAGGCTGTTTAGGCTGTCATAACAAAATAACGTAGACTGGGTGGCTTAAACAACAGAAATTTATCTTCTGACAGTTTTGGAGGCTAGATGTCTGGGTTCAAGGTGTCAGCAGGTTTGGTTTCTTCTGAGGTCTTCTCACTGTGTTCTCACAGTGACACATCCTTTGTATCTTCCTGTGTGTTCAATTTTTCTCTTATAAGGACACCACATAATCATATTGGATAAGGGCCCACTTGAAGGGCCTCTTTTTAATTTAATCACCTCTTTAAAAGCCCTATATCCAAATGCAGTCACATTCTAAGTTACTGGAAGTTAGTGCTTCAGCATATGCATTTCGAAGGTACACAGTGCATCCCATAATACCATATTCATTTGTATCTTGATGACCTCCTAAAACTCTACCAGATGCTATACTTTTTTTGACTATTTAATAATGAACAACCTCTGTACATGATTATAAAACTCATGGTAAACACAGAGCACATCTCATAGACTTGGTTTCACTGGAAAACTGGATAGCTACATGCAGAAAAATGAAACTGGAATAATTTAATTTTTGATGGTGCATTTGTTGTCATAGGTACATAAACTCAACATAATTCGGGCAGCATTTGGTGTACTAATGATAAATTATACACATTCTAAATAATATTCCACCACAGAAATTAGTTCTCAAGTGCAATTTGCATAAAGACACCTGCTTACCTGTTCTTTTTAACTCCATGGCATGATTTAAAGATGTAACACAATTTGTCATGCTCTGATTTCCCCAACACACCTGTCCTTGAATGTCACTTTTTAAATAATGATTAAGGAAACAAACATACTCCTCTACAATAAAAAGATATTGCAGAAGTGATTTTTGCCCATGTTACTTCAAAGCAAAATGATTAGCTGCAGGACAATGACTATCACTGGGCAGTGAAGCCACTATTGAACACAATGTATCAAAACCCAACATATTTGTCTTCAATGTCTGTGTTCCAGTATATGATTCCTATTGAGTTATCATTTACAGACCTGTCTTAGGGGACTTAATGAACTTTCACTGCAGCTCATCTTTATGAGAGATTATTTTTAGAAAAAAAATGACCACATTTGCATAACCTGAAACGTGTGAGGTATACTTTCTAAAATCACATTCATATGTGAACATTGGAGTTATTAGCTTATTCCTGATAGTTTTAATATAGAACTATACAAGTATAAGATTGGAAGTGACTTTACACATCACAGATTTCTGTGATGAGCTTGCTACTTAAATTCTTCATATACCATTTTTATAAAACAATTATCTATGTTGTGACTGTTCTGGTAAAATAATCAAGTGCCTGGACAGCCTCTTCCATTTTGAAACATTTCAAGGTTTGATTTTATTTTTAACTGGGTAGAAATTTCTCGTTCTAAAATTTCCGTTTATTAGTCGTATCCTTCTTCTGGATGATACTGCTTCAGATTTGAATATTGCTGCTATGTTCTCCTAAGTAATCTCTTTCCAAAATTAGTGTCTTGAGTTCTCCAACTTTTTCTCATATTATATTGAGTGAATGAATACGTTGTTTCTTGATCTGTTAGAAATTTTTATTTCTCTCTTTTGGAGAGTTTGTTATATTTTGTTCCCAATACTATAGATTAATAGATTGAAAAAGAGCAATTCATATTATCATATACAGTTTTATACGTGTATGAATCTGGCTGATTAGGCTTTTGTGGACCAATCTTCTATGTACTGGACGGGATTTCTCACTTTTTCTTATTTTATGAATGTTATAATATCATATCATATAGCCTTGCTATGTGAATACAGCTACGTCCCTTAGTTTCTTTCTCAACACTATTACCTCATGACAAGTTCCAGGAGAGAGAAGATAAAGGATATTTATTTATTTTTTCCTGTTGAGTAGGCCCCTGAATTTCTTTCAAAAGAAAGTTTTAGAGTAGTCATATTTTACAGTAGTTAAAATTAACCTGGATAAACACCCAAGCACATTTCATTTGGGAAAACCTTATCTACATGCTCCATTTGAAGTGAGCAATGAGAACTGAGGAGGCCCATTTGGAATGGATGCGTTAAGGAAATCTAAAGCAGAGCGAGGCAGGGTTTCTACTGAACGTAGCTCCATTTTTTTTTTTTTTTGATAAGTCTCATTGTGGCAAAACAGACATTAACATGTGTTCCAAACCTATGAATATGAGAAGAAATTGCCAGTAGGAAAAAGATTAATGAATGTCAAGCTTAGATTTGTCACTTAGCTTTTTACCCTGATGCTCGCCACCCTCAAATACTTTATGACAAAGATGTTCTCTTTTACAATAATTTCACCAATGTCAAAATCAAGATATTAATATCAATACATTCTTACTATCTAGTCGTCAGACCCATATAAGTTGCACCAATAGTGTCAATAACATACTTTATGGCAAAGGGATCTAGTGCTAAGTCACACATTACATTTGGTGTTCAGGTCTCAGTCTGGAAATATTTTCCAGTCTTTCCTTGACTTTTCTCATGTTCGAACTTTTAAATTTACCGTAGATGTCTCTTCAGTTTGGGTTTGTCTGATGTTTCCTTGTGATTAGATTCAGGTTATGCGTCTCTGACAGGAATAATAATAGACACTATGCTGCCCTAGTCTCATCTGCACCCTATCAGGTGGCACACAATTCTGATTCATCCCGTTATGTCCAATGTTTTATTTAATTACTCGATTAGGATGGTATTTGTCAGGCTTATCCAATGTAAGTTTTGAGGTTTTCCACTTTGTAATTAATAATGTATTTTATCAGCAATCATTTTGAATCTACTCAAATATTCCATTCATTGGACATTTTAATTAATTAACTAATTAAAATCAGTCTGGATTTATGATTTTCCATTTTATTCAGTGGAGTTTAATCTGTTGCTGTCTGCATTTATTCTGATGTTCAAATTCTCTCTGATATGACCAGTAGTCACTCCTTCAAGCCAAAATTTGTTTCCTTTTAACATGTCCTCGCTGTTCTTTGAGCACTTTCTTGCTTTTTGGCACTAGTAGATATTTTAAGTTCACGTATATTTTCTGTGCCTCAGCCCTGAAGTCAAGTATTTCTCCAAGGAGCTCTTGCTCCATTTTGTGGAGAACCTTATTTAGAAGCCAACACTCAGCACCAGGTGTGCGCATTGTCCTTGAGGTTATGGTTCTCACACATCCTCTTAATGGACAGTTAGGGGATAAATGTAAGCATATACATACATACATATGTGCAAATATATACTATATATAAAATGCACACATGTATAACATATAGATCTTTATGTTTAATATTTATTTTATACCTCTCTATCCATCAAAAACATTGAGTTCACACTGATTCATTCCACAAAGGATTCATACCAGTTTCCTTTTTTTTTTGATAACTTTATTGAAGTATAATTTGCATAACATGCCATTACTCCATTTTAAGTGTACAATTAAATGATTATTAGTAAATTTACCAAGTTGTACAACTATTCACATAAATCAGTTTTAGCAGATTTCCTTCGCCTTATTATTTGTAACTTCCTTTTCCAATGTGACAAACCTGGTTTCCATTATACTTAGGATATTAATAAATTGATTAATCCTTCTGTATGTAACCAATCTCCCATTTTCACTACCAGACCCTCCCCAAGCCAATGCCCTTCTCACTCACTAGGACTCTGGCAGTCCATGCCCTGCCTTCCCCACACAGATGCTCTCATTATTTTGCTTGGGCTCCAAACCCCCCTGCTGGGGCTGCACTCCCTACATGAAAGCAGTCCTTACCCTGCTCAGGCCCTGACTCTCTGTGCTAGACTATGTGTACACCTTCCCCAGAATGCTCAGGCTCTGCAAACCTGCACCAGGTCTCCTCCTCATGGGGATATCATCCTCACTCACCCTACCTGGGTTCTAACATTGCTATGAGCTAGCCCACCCCTACTCTTCCCATGCAGATGTGCTTCTGCTCAGGCATTGACACCCCTTGCTCTGTGGTCTGTCTATATGGGCACCATCCTTGTCCTGCCTGGGCTATGGTTCCCAAGGCCAGGCTGACCCCTGCCCCCACATGGATGCACTCCCCACTCCGCCTGAGTGTTGACATCCCACAGCAAGCTGACCCTGTATGAATGCCCTTCTCTTTCTGCTTGCACTCCAACATCATATGCCAGGTTGAGCCTTGCTGTAGACACCCTTCTCACTTCGCCCAGGCTCTGACATACATTAATTGAATTCTGATACTCAGCTCTCTACCTCACGTCTTCCTCAGTTCAATTGGACTCTCACATACTATGCTGGGCTACTCCCTGTGGGTTCTCTTCTCCCTGCTCAGGCTCTGACACCATGAACCGGGCAGCCCTCCTATACTGCAGGGGCTTAATACATAATTCTGGGCCACCGTGGCTTCTACTCTGCATTCCCATCTGCCCGGAGACCTTTCTTGTTCTTTCCACCTTTAGCTTTATAACTGCAGCTTTATTACTGAATTGTTCCAGAAAGAAAAGGAAGATGAAGAGAAAGAGAAAAGGCCTAAAAGAGATCTCTTATTAAGAAGAATTTAATTGTAGCCTATATATAAACTGACTGCATTTCTCCCATATAGAATTTATTCATCTCTCTAATCCACTCACTTCTCTTTCATTCCTAACGGATCTGAAAAAGTACCAATTTTGGAATACTGAAAAACCGAGCATGGGTAGGATTTTGGCAGGAGGAATTGGAGTCTTTCTGAAATTCTACATTTTCCATCTTTCAATATCAGGACACACACACACACACAAGCACACACACACACAAACACACACACACAATTTTCTCTTTTGGTGTAAGAGAAAGTGTTAAATTAGACACGTACATATTTCTAAGCAAACTGACTCTGAAAAGGTAAAATTCTACAAAAAGTCTCTATGCTATTAACAGTTCAATGTGTTTGTGCCAAGAAAATGGCTAAAGTAAGATGTGATTTTGACTTTCTGCAATTTATGTCAAAATCTACTAGAGTTAGTCTTGGACTCAGAAAATTAAGAACCTGTTTGTGTTGACATACATTTGCAATGTTGTTTCCAATTCAGCTTCAGTTTTCTACTTATATGCATTATATAATTGTTTTCTACTGAACTGGGAAAAAAGGTACCTGAACATAGATTTCAAAAGGAGCTTGATGTACAAAAGCAAACATTAATGTCTACGTTAAAAGAAAACATATACAAAAGTCCACATCTTTAGATGTGTTTTCCAAGCTAGTTGACTCCCAAGACCTGTTTTTCCTTTCGATATTCCTTCTCTCCCCCCGCTCCCCTACCCCCTCCGCGATCCCCTCCCCTCTGTTTCTTCTCCCTATTTTTTTCTTTTTCTATACTTCTGGTTAACCTTCCTTCCTACCTGCCTCATTTGTCCTTCCTTCTTTTTTCCCTTTCTTCCTCCCCTCTTTCCTTCCTTCATTCTATTCATTTGTTGTTCCTTCTTTTCTTCCCTTTCTTCCTTTCCATTCCTTTCTTCTTTTCTTTCCTTTTCTTCTGGTTAATGTTTCTTTCTTTCTCTCTCCCTTCCCTTCTCTTCCCTTTCCTCCCCTTTACTCTTTTTATGCCTTGATTTCACTTTCCAGTCTCCATTAATTGACTGATTCATAGTGTGAAATTAGAATTTATAGCATCTTAAGCAGTGTCCCCCATGGAATAAAGATATCTGGGCAAATTTCTTCTGTTTTCTAGACAGTGGAGATGGGAGTAGCTAATTAATAATTCAGGAATATATCAGGCTATGCCTATATTATGAAAACACATGTGGCCAGTTCGGTGAATTTATTCAAAATTGTCTTTAATCATCCAGGTACTTGGTCTATATGATGTCAAATACACACTAAGTTGTTTAAATATATTGATACTAATATATACATAATTATTGGAGAATATTCCATTGAATTGCTGGATTTGATCACAGATTTTGATAATGGAAAAATCATGATTTTCCTATGTAAGATTTTCCATGTATTTTAATGAAAACATCATATATGTCTCTTTACATTTATGTGTATCTTGGCAAGATATACAATATTTATAATTAATAACAAAAGTTGGTCTTCAAAATTTATAGAAGCCATATTTTCAGTCCATTTAAACTTTATGAAGTTTCATTTTCTTTTCTTTTAAATAAATCAAGCATGATATTACTATGCTTATATAATTTGATAATATCTAGGTTGCTTATAGTTTTATAACCATTTTTATACTTTAGAGAGATTTTTTAATTAAATATTTTATTCATGTGAAAAAATAAATATTACATAAATAAGGTGAAAAATACAATAAATTTAATATCTACTGAACCACTCTCAACTTGAGGAAACTCTAGCCAATAAATTGAAATTCTTTGCATGTTCTTTATCAATAGCATATGTCTTTCTTTTGATCTGGAGATTTTATCCTGTTTTTGCTTTACTTTATAGTTTTAGTATGGGTGTATTTATCTTTAAAAGATAAATTGTTCATTTTTGCATTCTTTCCAATTATGTACAATGTTATCAGTACTGTATGTATTTTCTCTAGCTTTAGAGAAAAAGCACATAAGTACTCTTTATGTGTTTGAGGTTTACTCATTTGGTGCTTACAGTTTTAGTTTTTCATTTTCACTACTGTGTAGTCTTTCATTTTCTAATTACATCCAATGGACATTTTGGCTATTTCCTTTATTTTGTATTATCGATAATGCATCTATGTATATTCTGGGTTATATGTAGAGTATTTCTACCATCCTACCTAATAGGTATGTTGTAAATTTTAAAACAAATAACATAATGTAAGAAAAAACATTTTTGATACTTTGTAGGAGAGATATAATGTAAAGAATACTATGATAAAGTATACCTCAAATATCCTAAGAATGAAATTGCTGAGTTTTGTGCTAGGCATATCCTCAAATCTATTAGATAAATTCAAATACATTTATAAAATATTTACACTAATTTTTACTCACAGTCACAGAGTATGACTATGCTGTTGCACGTATGCTTGATATTGAAAGATTGTAAAAACAATTTTGGTAATCTGGTGAGCATGAAATTGTATAAGCTTGAAGATGTAATTTACTTGTTCCTAATTCTAAGGTGATTAATATTTTTGTTTTGTTTTGGTTTTTTTTCAGTTTGTTCTTCCTCTTCTATGAAACATGCATTGATAGTTTTTGTCTATTTTTGCATTGGAATTTATTTCTTCTTATTTATTTTAAGGGTTTTATATATATATATATATATATATATATATATATGCTGAATGCCAATACTCTATCAGTTATGTTTGTTACAACACATTTTTTAGTCTTCACTCTTATTTGATGACTTCTGATAAATAACCTCCTAAGCATAATATAGTTGAACATATCAATAATTTTCTTTATTTTCTGTGCTTTTTCATCTTTTTAAGAAATACTCCTCTTTTCTTAAGTCACAAAGATATTTTCTCCTAAGTGTATCACGGTTATGTTTTTCATATATAACACTTTTTTCCACTTAGGATTCATTTTTATAATTGTATGAGGTAGAAATATATTTTTACTTTTTTAAAAAATGAAAACAAACTCTTAATATTATTTGTACTTCAATAGAATTTGTTTTCTAATATTTTTAAATTTAACAATATTAAAATTTCATTAATGTTTCTTCTTGAACTCCTATATTTCTTATAAATATGTTTTTAAATGTCCAAATGTTTTATTATCTGGTGATGTTCTTACCATAGATAGATTTCAAATTTAATTTCATCATGATCAGCAAATATGATCTAATGGTGGCGATCTTTTAATTTGTGGAAGCTTGCTTTATGACAAGTACATAGACAATTTTTATTAAAAAGTTCTATACAGGCTTGGGAAGAATCTACATTATTTACATTCAGCACACAGTGTTCTATGTACTTCATTCAATAAAACATTTTTAGTGCATTATTCAAAACATTTAACACTTTGCCACTGGGAGTAATGTCAAAGAATTTATTAACATTATGGCATAGGATAGATATAGACTATAAAGAAGAGGTACATCTGTACTGCACACACCAGCAGATGGTCACTCTTGATAAGTAATATATTGTGCGCTTATTGTCTGCTTGATATTTTAAGAGATGTGTTAAAACTCTTGGCACTGACTGACTTAAAATAATTCTTTGAATTCTTAAACTATATTCCATTTTATTAGTGACATGTGTGTTTAGAATTGTAATAACTTCCCAGAGAATTGATTTTTTAAAAAAAATCATGATTGAGTAACTCCCTTTATCTTGAATAATGGGTCTGTCTAGTGATCTTTCATCCTTAAGTCTAGTAGCCGGGGCACCTTCACAGGGAGACAAGGACAGCAAGAGAGTGAGAATGAAGCTGTAAGACCTCTTGATTTCTTGCTTAGAAGTAACACTGTGTCACCTCAGCTGCAAGTCACAAGGTCAGCCAGATTCAATAACTAGAGAAATAGATTCCGTCTCTTGTGGGTGGAGCTAGAAGCAATCTATGACAATTTTAATCCACCACAGATTACTTCTGTTTATTGTAGTTACTGACATACTTGGATGCATTTTCCTACTGTCATATTTTGAGCTTTATACATATTTAGCATTATTTTTCTCATTTCTCATTTGTATGATTTTGAATAATTCAGTTTTATTTTCAATTTAATTTTTCCTATACAGCTATTCAAGATAAATGCTCTGCTTCTACTTTTACCAAGATTATTTAACTTTGTGAAGTAAAAAGTTAAAGAATATTTTACTTTCTAATCAACATAAGGTCCTCGAAAGATTTTAATTCAGATCACAACCTCTGTCCCCACTTCTCCGGGATTAGAGGCTATTACTTTCCAGTATTTTAGTTCTTGCGAACCCCATGAAATCATATATTTTTATTATTACTTTATGTAAACAATGTTTCAATATACTATCATTTATCATTTTCTTGATCAAGTTTTTTTAATCTCCTGTTTTTACTAAATTCATTTTCTTGAAGTAAGTCTTTTAGCTTTTTTCTTTTCTGAGTGTCAACAGACACTCAGATTCTTTCAGGTTTTTTTCCATAAAAATTTCTTTTTTTACTTATATAAATTTAAGGGGTTTAAGGGTAATTTTGTTATGTGAATTTATTGTGTAGTGGTTAAGTCTGGGCTTTTAAAAACATATATAATCTTGGTGAGACAGGGTGTAATTTTTCTTCTCCTCATAAATTAAGAATTCAGTTTCTACACTTAGAGATAGAAATTTCCCTTGAAGCAGATTTTCTTAATGCCAGAACAGCATGGGTCTGTGGGGTGGGTATAATAAGCCCTGTAAGTTAGCTGCCCTTTTCTGAGACCTCTTGTATAATAATTCAGAGTCTTGGAAGCAGAGTAGACAAATTCACAAAGGAGCTCACAGCCTTTTGGAACATACAGATTTAATATCATGTGTATTGTAAATATTTTTAAATTTTCTGTATATTATGATGTTTTGGCATCTTAGCCCAGCCTAGAGCATGCCTTTGATATGAAAATTAACCAATCTGGATGTATACTTCCTCTATCAGTATGTGGACCCACAAAGCAATATTCCTGTACCTTTTTCATCCCAGGGC
This sequence comes from Lepilemur ruficaudatus, assembly GCA_963574885.1. Classification (NCBI taxonomy): domain Eukaryota; kingdom Metazoa; phylum Chordata; class Mammalia; order Primates; family Lepilemuridae; genus Lepilemur; species Lepilemur ruficaudatus. The sequence continues at coordinate 64,205 of CAUYRT010049464.1, forward strand.
AAAGTGTCAGGCAACTAGAAACCACCTCTACAGCCCAAAATCCATGAAATGATTCAAACTAGCCAATGCTAAACTATTCATCCTGCCCTGTCTTGTCCTTCCCTTGGAAACCACAATACAGGCTGTGGTCTACACCTTCTCCTCACTTCTCCTTTATTCGTCCTGACCAGCTGGTGTCTTTCCCATGTGGCCCTGTCTGGTGTGGCCTGCTTCCTGTGTCCAGGACCTGTGAGTATAATAAACTTAGGTGTTTTTTTTTCCCCTCCTCCTGAGGCTCTCCTCTGTCTCCTTTTGTGGATGTATCTAATTGACTACCTCATAAAAAATACAAAATACAATGATATGAAATTAAGGATATTTGTTTAAGTAGACCTGATGGCCCTGACTACTTTCCACCAATGGGAAAGGACTTAAGAGCCTATGTTCGTGCAGAAGTGATCAAAGTCATATCATGAGTGATTGAAATGGCTATACTGGTTACAATCAGAATCCCAGTTTATTCATTTGTAATGAACTTCTAAATAAATGTAATTCTCAGAAGAACTGTAAAACAGTTTTATGCAGACAAGATAGAAAATCATATTATCAGAAGTCTGCTTGGTGAGAATAGAAACGGAAACACAGTATACATGATTCAAATATATAATGGTGCTCGGATCTGGGCAACTACAGTTGCACCTGTCCCCATTGATTGTGTGCTTCCTGGGCCAGGCGTAGAGGAGCCAAGCAGGCAAAGTTTGCATCCTCTTTACTAACATTGTTAGTTGCCCTGTGAAAATGAATGTATATTAATGTACTAGTTCTTAAACTGTTTGGTCTCAGGACCTCATTACACTTATTGCAGGCCCCAGGGAGTTTTTGTTTTAAATGGGTTATTTTGATCAATGTTTATTGTATTAGAAATTAAAACAGAGAAAATTTCACATATTTATTTATTAATTTAAAATTAATTGTAATAAATGTATTACATGTTGACATAAATAAAACAATTTCTATGAAAAATAATTATTCTTTGCAAGTAGAAAGGTACTGTTTTACATTTTTGCAAATCTCTTCTATATTTGGCTAAATAGAAGACAGAAGTTTCATGTCCTGTTTACATTCAGTCTGTTGCAATATGTTGTTCTGGTTGAAGTATATGAGGAAAATCTGGCCTCCTGCAGATATATAGTTGCAAAAAGGAGTATTTTAAAATTTTTTTTCAGATAGTTTAATACTACACAAAAAACTTGACAAGTAGTTTCTTTACCGTAACTTGCAAAGTATAATTTAAAAATCTATATCAATAAACTTGTACTGTTACAATGAACTGTCTTGATCTTCCTTACATTAAGATTGATATTTTATCCATGCAGGAATTTTTATCACACATTGATAAATTGGAAAATATTAACTCAATAAATTATGTTTATCTATCTAATGTTGACTTAGGTGTTCATGTTCTATATTTTGAAAATCCTGTCCTATAGAATATACTCATTCTATATTAATATTTCAATCAGCCTATATAAAAAGATTCAATTTAAAACTAAAATATAAGTGGTAAATGAAGAGGAAATGTTTTTGAATGCTTACATAAAGAATTAAAATCTAGAATATAAGAATTACACTAAAAATTATTTTATGAAAAATACTCTGGTCTGTTGGTGGAAGTCCATTCCTAGAAGCTGGAAAAATTATTTAATTTAAAACAATTGAAAGAACCAAAATTTTTGTCAATAGGGATCACGTTTTATCATTAGATATCTTACGGAATTTAGCAGAATGCCTAGTTTATGCTAAATGCTCAATAAATATCTGCAGAATATCTAAATAAATGGACAAAATTAAGTGATGAATTGAATACAAAGATACTTAGAATCATTTTGAGTTTTATTTAATAGATGACTAGGACCTTTTTCTGAATTGTTCATTAACAGAAACAAAAAAAAAAAAACTATCTTAAACAAGAATCTGACCTAAAACCATTCTTATGGTTTATGCATAAATATAGTCTAACTTCTTTGGGTATTTTTGCTTTGTTCTTCAATGTTGGCTGGAAAGTGATAAGAAGTTTTGCTGTCAACTTAAAAAGTAGTACTTCCTAGTTTCACTGCTATTTGATTTGTGCTTTGTTTATTGTTTGTGACATGAAAAATATGATCAATTAAATCACGTTAACTAAACCAACTAGGTGCTGACTGCTGTCATGAATTAAGCTACACTTTGAACCAGATTATATTTGCAGTGCACTGGGTACATAGCAATAGCTTTTGATCAGTTTCTAAGTGGAACAAGTGAAGTGACCTATCGCACAGAGTTCTTAACAGGAATTTTGCAATTTTCAAGTTCTTGAGTACTAATAAAGTGCTTGAGTACTAACACTTACAAAATAAGAGTCTGGGCCTGAAAAATTGTGGCTTTATAGTACTATTTTTCCTAATTTGTGTTTTGCATACCCATTTTGCTATATGACAGTTTCAGTCCACATAAAGAAATTTTACTACTGCAGCTCAGACTTTGTGCCAGACAAAGCAGTGATGCCAAGAGGCATCTGAAGATAATATGAAACATGATATCTGACACCAAGTGTTATGGGTTGAATTGTGTCCCCTCAAATTCATATGCTGATGTTTTAACCCCCAATACATCAGAATGGGACCTTATTAGAAGATGGAATTTTTATAGAGGTAATAAAATTAAAATGAGGTTATTGGGATGTATTCTAATCTAATCTGAGTAGTGTCCTTATAAAAGGAGAAATTTAGAGATAGAAACACACAGAGGAAGAAGACCATGTGAAGATAAAAACAGAGAATGGGGTGATGGCTTATACACCAATACTGCCAGCAAACCATTAGAAGCTAGAAATTTAGGAGAGAGACATGAGACATATTCTTTCTCACAGGAACCAACCCTGCTGAAACCTGGATCTCAGACTTTCAGAACTGTGAGACAATACAGTTCTATTGTTCCAAGTCACTCAATTTGTGATATATTGTTGTAGCAGCTCTAGCTAACTAATACATCAAGAAATGTAGTCTTTTTTTGTTGTTCTGAAGTAAATTACTTCTTTTCAGCTTCTAGGGATCTATTCCCATTAGCAGATGAACAGCTTACCTAGGGCTAGAATCATATCTATCTAGGGAGGTTCATTTTTTTAAACATGAGTATTGGCATGATGAAATCAATATTTTAGAGGTTATGGATGCTGAGACTTGCTGGTACTTAAAAAGGTTATTGAAGTTTATGGATAAAAGCAACAGATAAGTACATGCTATAGATGCTATAGATAGCATGAAGAATGTTGAGAGTCTGCCAGGATTATGCACAACAGGGAGCTGGCTAATTACAGTACTTTTCTGATTAAACTATATTAAAGATAACTGAAATCATTGACTCCTACCTGGCCGGGTAATTATACTTCACTATCATCTTCCCTAAAATAGGTGAACCACATGAGACATGGCCAATATACAGAGTAGTGGTTTGCAACTCTCATGCTGTGTTTCGTGACCTTCATGAAAAAATATACAATTGATAATCGTCACAGCTTTTATGTCTCTAACATCAACGTGGTAGGCAGAATAATGACTCCTTAAATATGTACATGTCCTAATCTCCAGAATCTGTAAACATGTTACCTTATGAGGCAAAAAAAAAAAAGGAAACTTTTAGATGTGATTAAAGGTATAGACCTTTTACTGGGAAGATTGTCCTGGATTATTCAAATGAATTCAATCTAATCACATGGGTCCTTAAAATTGATGAACATTTCCCAGCCGAGTTCAGAGTCAGAGGGAAATGACTAAGGAAGAAGGTCAAAGGAAGGCCACGTTGCTGGTTGCTGGCTTTGAAGACAGAGGAAGGAACCATGAGCCAAGGAAGGTAGGCAGCCTTCAGAAGCCAGAAAAGGCAAGGAAATGGATTCTTTCCTGGAGCCTCCAGAAGCGAATGCTGCCCTGCTAACAACAGGATTTTAGCCCAGTGAGACAGACCTATGTTCGACTTCTAACCTATAGAAATGTAAGATAGTAAATTTATGTTGATTTTAGCTACTAAGTTTGTGGGCATTTGGTACAGCAGCAACAGAAAACTAATACAACCAATAAATTATCAGCAAGTATTTATTGATCAATGTGCAAAGTGCTTTAGAATTATACGTAACAAAGTATAAACAACACTTATAACAATTTATTGTGAAACATGAGATATCAGAGTCAATATTTTTAAACCTTTTATACTCATAGCAATCTTATAAACAAAAAGAATTTCAGCAATTTGTCCAAGACCACACAATTAATACTCTATTTTTGTCTGAATTCATGGATAAATTCTCTTAACTATATGTTCTGCTTTCTCTCGGATTCCTGCTACTGAAGAGTTAACACTCTACATAGAATACTAATTTGTGTTTTATGCTTATTTTTAATAAAAGTAATATTCCAAATAGCACTTGGAATTCTCAAGAGTAAATAAATAATATTTGATGTACTACTTTTATCACATATGTATAAGTTTATTATTTTAAATAAGGTGAGGAATAGAACTCAGAATATACAATGTTTTAGGAGTGAGGGAGCAGGCTGGAAGGTTGTTTTGAAGCATGAAGTTTGTGTTTACTAATTTGTTTTTAATGCTCCCTCTTGGACAGAGCAAGAAATGGTCTCTGAAACAATCTCTTCATTGGACAGGAAACTCTTCTTAGGAATCTCTTATTTCTTGACAGAGTTTAAGTTTAGCCGCAGTATTCTCTTTTACTTCTCTTTGGGAAGATAATGCACATGTCTTTGGGAGATAAAAGTTATCTGAGCCTTTAACTACCATAATTCATGAAGTCCAAAATTCTCTCTAGGAATGATCCAAGTTCACAGGGGACTTATGTATTCACAACCTTCTCTGCCTCTTGGGTTTATGAGTTCATATGCTGTGCTACTACCGATATTAACCTCATAAGATTCCATAACATAAACATAGTAAATTTTTCTGAAGACTTCAGTGGTAGAAAACAATGAATTTTGTATTATAAACAATTTCAAATGGAACTATAGATATTCTTAAAAAGCTCTTTCACATCCTCACAATTATTGATTTTTTTAAAAAAAATATGGTGATAAAATTAAATTAAAATTAATTAAATTAAATTTACCATTTTAATCATTTTTAAGTGCACAGTTTAGTAGTACTAAGTATGATCACGATGCTGTGCTACCATCACCACTATCCAACTTCAGAACTTTTTCATTTTCCCAAACAGAAACTCTGTACACAAACAATAACTCCCATTCCTTCCTACCCCTGTGCCCTGGCAACCACCATTACAATTTTCCTTTCTATGTATTTGACTATTCCAGATACTTCATATATGTGGAATCACACAGTATTTGTCCTCTTCTGTCTGGCTTATTTCATTTTATCTAATATAGTCAATGTTCATCCATGTTTTAGCATGTATCAGAATGTCATTCCTTTTTAAGGCTGAATAATAGTGCATTGTATTTATATACCACAATTTGCTTATCTATTCATCCATCAAGGGACATTAAGGTTGCTTCTACTTTTTGGGTATTATGAACAATGTTGCTTTGAACACTGGTGTAGCTTGCCCACTGTGATAGCCTGGATGAAAGATGAGAATCCCAGTTCGGCACATTTTTTTCTTTTACTTTGTGTGAATTTAATAGAATAAAAAGACATTTTCTAATAACTCTAATTGGTCGTTTTAATATAAGAAATTATGTTTTTAATAATATGAACCATTGTATAATTCTTATTTATTCAGAAAGAGTAGCTAAAAATCTTCAACCTTCAGAATACATGAAAACCATATCTATTTTAGCTCAAGCCACAGTATGCATAATATTTCACAAAATATACAAAGTATGACAAAGGAGGGTGTCTTTTCTTGTCTTTGGGAGGTATGAAAAATAAATCTGGCAAAGGCCAAACTAGAAAGAACCATTTCTCTGGGTAATAAAGAGCCAAAAAAAAAAAAAAAATACATGGTTTTTCATATTATATAATTTGAACTCTTAAAAATTTGCTTTTCCCAAGGAATATAATGTTTTTCACAAGCTTCAGTGTTAGAAAATTAGTGCTATATTATTAAACTCAAATATCTAGTCTAATGTTACATACTAATAATATTTTTATCGTGAGCCACAGAAAATATGTTTAGCTCCTATTAGCATTTGTTATCAGAAAGGACTGTAAACCCACCTAATTGAAGAATCTGGGAGTAGATCTTACTTTGGGCATTAAGAACTTTAAATTAGAAGCAGGAAACAATTAAATTCATTCTATAATTATATTTAGATAGAAAAATAGATATAACTACAAAACTCATCTATGTATAGTTTTGTGATTAAAACATTGGATTGGAGGAGACAGAAAGAGAGATTTGATCAGAAATCTCTGTAGTTTTTTTCTAAGCTTGAAATTTTATGTTCCTGTGGTGACACTATATACGTAACTCCTAACAGCTTCCACACGGTTTCCTACAGAAGGGACCATTATAAATGCTTATGCATTCTAAGATGGAGGTAATAAACACAATTTCCTTCTAATATTAAAATAATACAGAGTCTGAGAAAGTTTCATTACGTATTTTAGAAAAAACGTACAACTATAGGGAACCCCATCTGGGTGCTGAACATCTGATTATTTGGAAGCTCCAAAATATACTGGTTCCTTTCTGAAACATTGATAAACCCTAAATTTATTAGTCAATTGAAATTTATGTTTCACAATTATTTAAATCATTTAGATCTCATAATCTCATAATTTTAAAAATGGTTTAGCATTCTCTAAATATAGAGCATTAGTTACTTCTTGGATAAATTTCAAGTTCTTATAATTACACTGGTAGGGAAAAATATTTACTTTTCAAGCAAACTAAATGTTACACCTAATCATTCAGACTATTTGCCACCTGGTGCAAATATTGAAGAATAGCTCCTACTTCCCTCTAGTGTGATTCAGCAATAAGGAAGCATCATCTACTTTCTAAAAGGTCAAGTGGAATATTAATTAAAAACTAATTACAGCAATTAAGAATTGTGGGTAGTTAATTTGTACTCAGTAACTCTTGATTTACAAGTTTCATTAGGCATTCCTTTTCCTGGCTATTACTAATATTATAGATATGTTCATCATTGTATCTATAGAGAATAAAATGTATATTGAAATTAAAAACTCATAAGTCTTTCCAAGCTTGTGTTATAAGCCAGCTAAAATGATTCCCATTTAACTTTCTAATGAATTAGGCACATTCACAACTAGTTCAGTTTCAATTTATAGAGGAATATATTCTTTTACATGACATACTCCTTTTGTATTACTCCAGATTTTAGTGTCAAATTTCTCAACAGTACCATTGTTGTTAATTTGTTTTTTCAGATATCTGAAAAACAGATCTTAGCACAAAGCTGTTTTAGCTTCTCTTTTTCACACACATTAATACGTTATAATTTACTTAAAGGAATGTCTTTTATTTTGGGGGAGAAAAAATACTCATCTGCCTGCCTCACATAGAAACCATAGTATTCATGTGTCATGTCAATTCTGGTACCTATGAGGCTGTCCATGAAGTAGATCCAGGTGAGCCACCTAATTCTGCTGTTTCTCTGAATTCTCTTCCAAATTAAGAGACACCCTGTGACATTCCAAGTTGTGATATCATAAACAGTGGTCAACACCGTGACTATGTGGGGACTCATTTAGAACCCCAGAGTTGATAAGAAAATTATTTTAAGCTGAAGCCATTTGGGATTCAACAGATGCTGAAAGAAGCTTTCCCTGAGCTTTCTTTATCTGACTAAAGGCAGAAACTTCTGGAAAATGAGGCTGTGTAAATTTCCTTTTCAGTACAGCTTTTACCACCAGAAAGGAAACCAACAGTAAGCCTACCATAAATCCCTTCTCTTGGGAAGTTTTATGGCCATGAAGAAGACAGAAAAACTACTTGTACCTGGATGAAAAGCATTATCTTTATCTCTTATTTGTTCTTCTAGCAATTCCTTTGTTCTTCCCAGGAGAGCTTTTCTCCCTCTCCCTTTTCCCTACTAAGTTAGTATAATATATACGCCTCTAACTTTAACTATTCATCAAGCTACTTCTTTTGTAAATTCCTGTACGCATCTGAATATTTTTTTTCTCTTGTTAATCTGTCATTTTGCAGGCCTGAAGAATTTAAACTCAAAGGGTAAAGGAAAGTTTTTCCTCCCCCAAAACTACATATTTTCTTGGAATAAGAGGGAAGGGAGAACTTGAGAACATATAGCTGCCCCACCTTAGATTAATTTGGCAGCTACAATTCACAAAGCATTTTATAAATGTTAACTTATTTAATCCTTATAATAATACTATGAAATAGGCATTATTAAATTTTAAGATTATTTATAGAGAATAAACTAATGGAAAGAATATGGATTGTTTAAAAATAATTTTGTATAGGGCATGGATTTTGGATTTTACTTTTTAATCTTTCAAACTTTTTTGGAATTTTCTTGCTTCAGTTTCTTAATCTTAAAAAGAGGAATAAATATCAACCAATGACAAGGCTGTCAACCAAATTTTATTGAGAACTATAATAATAGATGTCATTTATCATAAACTTATTAGACATCAGTCACTATGCTAAGAGGTGGTTTATGTCTATCATCGGATTAGATTGTTGCAATCACCTTGTGAGATAAATGATAATAGCTCATATTTGTGTTCTGCTTATCATGTTTTAAACACAGTCCTAAGTGCTTCCATAGTTCACTCAATAATCACAAAATATTATTATTACCAATGAATCATATACTTTTGTTATTATTGACATTTATAGATGTGTCAATAGTGGCATGAAGACTTTAAGGAACTAATCCACGGTCCAATGGCCATTCCCAGGTGGAGCCAAATTTCAGACTTAGGAAGCCTGGCTTCATCACCATGCTTACTGCTCTCTAGTAAAGAAACATCCCAGCAGAGCACAGTAGACAAAGTCAGTGGTCAATAAAAGATGCTCTTCTCTCTTGTTTTCCTCCTCAGTGTACAAGTAAAGGAAGCAAAAGAAAACAGTAAGCAATTTACCAGAGATCACACTACGAAAAAATGGAGCTGATCTCAAACCATTCCTGTATTCAAGTTTACTGCTGTGTTTTATTTATTTTGTTTTTTAGCTGTTTTTTTTTTTTAACTTCTCTACTTCACAGCTGTCTTATGCACATTCATGTGCTAGCTGAAATAAAACAGGCTTTGGCCAACAAATGTCTTGATTATATACATTGTAGTTTCTGTGAGGATTCTTTAAAATTAGACAACTTCCAAAACAAATTTCTTCTCATATATTATGAGCCCGGGGCAGAAATCTCACAAAAATATTAAAACCTCCAATTCCAGAAATTCTCAAGGCTAAATGCACACACACTTTAACAGTAACAGGCTATTATTGAAGTACCCATGCAAAATATTAAGGCCGAGATATCGAAGAAGACTTAAAAGACTGACATAAATTTACAAAACAGTGATTTAGGTGATAGTACTCTTCTTAAGTATTAAACTACCATCATATAAAGGCAGCACCAAAACTTGTTCCCCAGTTTTATTTATTTCCCACAGAAAATAAATGATCACTCTAAGATTAAAAAACAGCGTCTTTACTGGGGACAGCTGGATTTTTAAATATTATTACACTGTAACTTGTATTATGGTTGCTTGATTAATTTTTGGTCTCCTTCAGCCCCCAGGGGGAGCTCCTCTAAAGCAAGGATAATGTCTTACTTGTTTTTGCATTCCTAGTGCTTAGCTCATGTAAACCTCTCCTCACCTGCCTCGCTCTCATTTTAATGATAAACTGCCCTCCCCACCTGTGTCCTGAGATTTATGCCCTCACACCACTTCAAGGATCACCCTCCATCATGTATGCCCCCTCTCATGCATCTCTCAGCTGCTTGTACCCTAAAGATTTAAACACGCTGTGCTCTGTTCATGTTAAAAAGCAACAGCAACAACAGCCAAGCCATAGAACTCTCTCATCCCTAAGTCCTCGTTAACAAGCACACTGTTTCTTTTGTTTCAAAGGCAAGACTCTTATAAAAATAATCCGTTTTTCTGATCTCTACTTCTAACACATTTATCGTCTGACATTTATTGTCTAACATGTTACAGTCTGACTTTATCCTCAAGTCCAATAAAACTACTATAATTATGGTTACATGGTTACTTGTAACCATGTCTCCCTACATTAGATCAATGAATACTATTCATTCCTTAGTAGTGATGTTTAAGCTAGTCAATACCTAATAACTTTTTCTTTAATGCCTGAGTTCTGAAACAGTTGAGAAATAGGGCATGGGTCAGTGAAAATGGAGATTAAATTATTAGCATATCACTAATAATACTTAAGTTGAAGGATGTGGATTCTATGTGTGGCCAAATAGGCTTTCTATCACTCCCATGAATTAAATGTATCAGCCAAGCCATAGTCAAATCCTTTTGTCATAGCAGAGAATGTTTTAGGCTACTTCTTTCAACTCACCATTCTGATTTGCCACACTCTCTGGAGAAAGAACATCCAGGAAAGTTACTTTAAGAACAGTTTCTTTACATGGAATCATGAGGCCAGGGGTAAAGGAAGTCCTTTTGTTGCACTTTTCCAATGTGACCTATGTGTGTATATATGACATAATGATCATATACTTCATAACTATCATAACTTCTCTTCTTCTCGTGCCTTGGTGTTGGTCATTTTATTCTCGTTTCTAGTATAGCATAGATATTTTGTTGTTTCTTGTCAAACTCCTCCATGAGTTTTATATTTAACCTTTTTAATGAGTTGCACTTAAAATTTCCATTCTTCATTTTCTCTTATTTACTACTATAGTTTGGATGTTTGTCCCCTGAAACTTCATGTTGAAATCTGATTCCCAGTGTTGGAGTAGGTAGGGACTACTGGGAGATATTTGAGTCACAGAAGCAGAACTCTCACAGGATGGCTTGGTATCATCCTAGTAGTAATAAGTGAAATCTCACCCTGTTAGTTTCCAAAGAACCTCGCACTTCTCCCCTCTCTCTCTCTCTTCCTTCCTCTCTCACCACGTCGTATCTGCACTTGCCAGCTCGGCTCCCCATGGCCTTCCGCCATGCGTGGAAGAAGTCTGAGGCCCCTATCAGAAGCAAATGGTGGCACCATGCTTCTTGTACAGCCTGCAGAAGGGTGAGCCAAGTAAACCTCTTTTCTTTGTAAATTACCCAGTCTCAGGTGTTCCTTTATAGCAACACAAATAGAAAAAGACATATAGTATATGATGACCTTGGGTCATTTTATTCCTATGTGTCAGTTTATTTTCCACTTTTGTGGTACTGATTCTAGAAAATGTATTTCTACCTCATATCTCTTTTCAGGGTCCAAAACCCACAAATTAAACTGTCTATCAGAGTGTTCTCATGGAAGTCTGAGAACCAGTTCAAATTCCATGTCTATACTTGAACCCATAATCTTTTCCCTGAAATTACTTCCACGGTTAACAGCACTAAAATTCACACAATTACCCATTTTAGTCACTTAAGCATTATCCTTTTATACTTCCTATATCTTACCCTACTAATCTAACATTTTCAATGTGTTATGCATTTTTTACCTTTCTTTCACATCTCTTCTTAGAATTTTAACTCAGATCTTCATTTTTACTTTAGTTAGTACAACAGCATCTGGATTTCTATTCCACATTCAGTTATTTAATTTCTCTCCAATCAATTTTTCAATGATTGACAATAAACCTTTAAAAATGTGAATCTGCTTTTACTGTGTTCATGCTCAATGTATTAAGACTTAGGCGATTCGGCTCAAAAGATTTGGTCAATCAGCTGGTGAAAACAAGTTATGATTGCATAATTTTATTGAAACTAAAGTTCAATTAAAAATAAAGTTCCTTAGACTTTTCTATATCTAATTGTTATAGGTATGATACATTGATATTATAGAGCTGTTTTTAAGTTCCTTATATGACTTGAGTGTTGTCTTTCTGAAGTGGTTCTCCAAGTCAATTATTTTTGATTGTGACTGTAAAAATTGCAAATTTAAATATCACAAAATAGTACAAAATTGTAGAGAACTTAAGTGGTTAATACTAGGAGATTTGTTGAATATAATTTTTGATTATAACACAATATGCATGTTATCCTTTTGAAAAAGGTATGTATAAATATATACAGAAAATATTAAATAAAAGCAAAATAGGATAATAAAAGAGAAAAAGAAAAAATTTTCTTTGGGTTGATAGATCACTTTTTGGTCTTTTTCCTGGCTTCTCTTATTTATTTTTATTGTCTATGATAAATTTAAATTGTGTGTTTAATAAGTAAAATTAATTAACAATAACTAGGAGTAAAAGAAGGAATCTGAAATTTTGAGGTTATTTTAACCCATCTAAATCATTTTTCAATGCTATTTCTTATCTGTACGGCAATGTTTTCATAATTTTAAAAGTATTCAAGATAGAAATTTATGATTTTTAGTTTAGTTTTTAAACTTTTTTTCATATTGCAGTGACTATTGTGTACCATGCCATAATCTATGGCCAATTTCTTACTGTCAAACAATTTTTCTCACATTTCTCTATTAAAAGAGTACAGAATAGGGATAATTGCCAGAGTATAAATTAAAAATATAAAAGAATTCCTATTAAGGTCAGGAATAAGGCAAAGATGTCCTCTTTCATCATTCCTTGTCAATATCATATTGAACATATTAGCTAATTCAATAAGACAAGAAAAGGAAGCGAAAGCTATACAGTTTGAAAAGGAAAAAATAAAACTGTCCTTGTTTGCAGATGACATCATTGTCCATGTGGAAAATATGTATAAGACATAAACTGGATTTGGATGAATTATAAGAGAAATGAACAAATTAATAAGTAAATGTTTGTTGAACCATTGAGTGATCAAGATTAGGTTTGGGCATATGTAAAAACATAGCTGTAGAGATTAAGCCTAGGTTCAAAACACTCTTCCACATACCACTGTTTTTGTTTATGTATTTTTCACTGAGGAAGTAAATTCTCCTGTGTATCCTTTGTTCAGAGAAAGAATGCTCTCTGTTGGTCAAGTCCCATTTATTTACTTATGTTGCTGCTGTATTGGGGTCTTAGTCATAAATACCTTGCCTAGGCCTATATATAAAAGTGTTTCTTTGTTTTTTTGTTTTTTGTTTTTTTTAGGCTGGTCAAGTGAAGCAGTGGGAGTGAAGAAGGAACAAAATAATCTATAATTGGTTGTGATCAATTAGTTATAAACACCACAGCATTCGGACCAACCATGTGAAAGAGTTTATTCTACATTTTCTTCTAAAATCCTTATGGTTTCATGCCTTAAATTTAAGTCTTGATTAAATTAAAAATCATCTGCACTGCTGAGGGAATACTCAACAGAGCAAAGAGACAACCTACAGAAGGGGAGAAAATATTTGCAAGCTATATATCTGATGAAGGGCTAATAACTGAAATACACAAAGAGCTCAAGCAAATCAGCAAGGAAAAACAAACAACCCCATTAAGAAGTGAGAAAAACACATGACCATAAGATTTTTCAAAAGAAGATAGACAAATGGCCAATAAAAATATGAAAAAATGATCAGTGTTACTAATGATCAGGGAAATACGAATTAAAACCACAATGAGATAGCACCCTACCCCAGTTAGAATGTCTTTTATTAAAAAGTCCAAAAATGATGGATGTTGTCATGGATGCAGAGAGAAATGAACACTTATACACTGTTGGTGAGACTGCAAATTAATACAACCTTTATGAAAAACAGTTTTGCAGATTCTTCAAAGAATTAAAATAGACCTACCATTTGATCCAGCAATCCCACTACTGTATATTTACCCAACAGAAAAGAAGTCATTTTATCAAAAAGACACTTGCAGTTGAATGTTTATGGCAGCACAATTCACAATTGCAAAGATGTGGAATCAACACAAGTGCCCATCGATTCATGAGTAGATTAACAAAATGTGGTATATGTATACCATGAAATACTACTCAGCCATATAAAGGATGAGTTAAGGCCTTTTGCAACATTCTGGGTGGAACTAGAGACCATTATCCTAAGTGAAGCATCTAAAGAATGGAAAAGAACACCACATGCACTCCCTATGAAATTGGAACTAGCTGATAAGCACACATGTGCACAGAGAGAATTAAAACTCAGTGGAAATCAAGCAGCGGGGAGGGGATGGACAAAAACCTACCTAACAGTACAATGAACACTATCTGCATGGTGGGCATACTTATATCTTCAACTCAAGCATTACAAAAGCAATCCATGTAACAAAAAATATCTGTACCCCCATAATATTTTGAAATTTTAACAAAAGAAATTAGATTAAAAGGAAGACACATAATGTGACTAGCATTAAAAATTCTCTTGACAAAAATGAAGTGTGAATATCTGATCAAAAACAATTCCCCTTTGGGAATAATGGCACAGGCCAATTTACCTTTGTAGCCTAATGGTTAAAGTTCTGTGCTTTTACTTGAGCAGCGTAGGTTTGATTTCTGGACAGGGAAATGAGCCTGTTCTGGTTTGATATTTGTATAACTTTCACTGTTCATTGATTCTCTTCCCTTCCGTGCATAGCTATTGCTTTCTTGTATTCTGTGGAGGCATATGGGGCTTTTAGATATTTATACGTAGACGATTAACTGAAGAACTGGAGCCCTAGTAAATATGACTGGACCAAAAAAAAAAAAAAAAGAAAGAAAAGAAAAAAATATTCTCTCTGTAGGAAAACTGTTTATTCTTCACTTCTAAAAAGACATTCCAAAAAGCAGTTGCTAGCATTGGAGCTTTATTGATATAAGTAGGTGAAATGAGAGTTTAAACTCCCCAATAATTTACAATACAAATTTTCCTATTTACAACTGAAATACCTTCTTATGCTGCTATTATTATTTCCAAGTGAGCATCTGAATGCTCACAGTCATCCTTCAATAAACAGCAAATCAAAATGAAATAAAACATATAAAGTATTTAATCCTCTGAAATTACGCAGAAACACAACATTAACACATATATCTAATAACTGAAAAGTTGACTCTTCAAGATCTAATCTGTGGTAGAGTTCAACCTTTATTTATTGAATTTCATTCCCTTTCTTGCTTTACAAATATATTGATTTCCTGGAGTTTTTGTTCTCTCCTTATCATGCATATCAAAGGCAGAAACAAATACTAACAGCTTGCAATCTCTCTTTCAAAATAAAGCTATAATTGCCAAAAGCCATGTGCAATGTCACAGAGAGACCTTGGAACACTAAAACTGCCCATCTCTATATAGATGTGATTCACTAGGAAAAAGAACTTTTGCCCATCGGTATTTTTTTCAGTACTGTTCGAAAATGTTGCCAAAATTTTACCTTCTTTCAAGCAATCAGAACTAAAAAGTGCTTAAATTTTCATCTGGGAAACTAAAGGGGTGCTTCAATGTTATTCTTGTAATGCCTGATAGATGAGGTGGCAGCTGTCACCAACAAAACTTCCTAATGCTTCAGTGTAGTGTCTACTCAGCAGCTAAGTATTAGACACTGCTTGAAGCTCATAATGGCTGCCGCAAGTTTCATTGACGTGATATTGTCTTTGTCTTTGAAAAAGAATTCCCCCCGCTCCCTGACTTGATCAGTAACAGAAACACAGTTTTGTCTTCATATTAGACAGGATCAGAGCTGCTCCCTGTGAAGCAGACATATTACCCTACTCAGACAGGGACGCATCTCAGAAAGACATCTTCATCAAAAGGGAATTAGAGTTTTAATCAACTACATCTTGAAGGTCAAATATGTTATAGTTGTAAGCAATAGAGAAAAAGAGGACAGCACATACATTAGATGCCAAAATTCTCTTGGTAAAATTTCTCAGTTTTTGAGTACTTGAGAATTTTGAGTTTGTTGTTCTTAAATCAAACTGAGCCTTGTTATATGTGTGACAGCTCAGTGTCTCTATTTTCCTTTCCTTTTAAGACAAGATCGCAGAGTTTTCTTTCACAGAGGAACATGCATACTTAGTCTGAGCCAACTTTCCACCTTCTGAAATATAATTATGACAGCATTTTGACCTTACTCCTTGAGAATTTTTGGCTCTTATATGAGAGAAACTGAAGCGTGTCCAAGCCTTTCATCCTACAGTTTGTGGAGAAAGCTCTTCAGTGAGTATCACAAGGCTCTTACCTTTTGTATTAAAAACTGTGAAGCTTTCCTCTGTGAAAATAAATTTTGATTTTCTTACAGTCTTACACTTAATTAGAGGAGACTAAAGCCATGAAAAGGAAATGTTGAGAGAATAAGATACTAAGGGGGTTGAGCTATGTGTACAGCCTCATCCTTGGAAGTTATAGTGAGAATACAGCTGAGTAGAGGACAAAATTGGATGAGGTTTCAGTGTCTACTTTAAAATCAAAACCCTTGAGCTTGTGTTGAATTATTTGGTGAAGTTTTTCCTATTAGTAAATATATTCTCTATTTACTAATGAAAATCATTGAATAAACTGTAATACCCCATGGTTCTACTCTTCTTAAAACAACGCTCATAGTTTTACATCTAAAATTCTTGCATCTCTGCAAGGAGTGATAATTTATCCAGAAGCCTTGTGCTCCTGGCTGTACTTTAATATTCTCACCTGCCAAATGGGCTTTGGAAATTTTGCCATGACCCAAAATGCATGTGAAAATGCACTGATTGTCTCTCCTGTCCTCCAAATGAGCCCAATTCATACTAAATGCTGTCATTTTTATGGACATTTGACTCCAATGTAATTTTTAGCTCATTCTTCCTTGACACTTATTTCCAAGTCCCATCAAATCATTGTAATTTCTGACATTCAGCTGTCACTTATCCTTTTCCACTGCAACTATCATTCCTCAAGTCTCACATGCTTGTTTTTTCCCATAGTCTTTAAGCTATCTCTGTTCTCCTAGTCTAAACATTGTGCATATGCTTGCTGGATACAACTTTTAAATATTGTGTTCACTAAGATATAGTTAGTTAAAAGTCTTTAATAACTTTCCTTTGCATAGACCTGAAACTCTATGAAATCCACTGAGAAATATCACACTAGAACGTGTAAGACCCTGGGGAGAGATTACTCAAGAGAATTGGTTGAAAACAAATTTTTGCAAAAAGGCAAAGTTGTTATAAATTGGTAAAAAGAGAACATTTTAGAATTTTTGCATATAATAACATTTTAACTATAAAATATGTGGCATTACAAATTTGTGTCCATCTTAAATTTTTTTATACATTTAGTAGACAGCAGACGGTTACACCCAAGGTTAGTGGCGTTTATCACGATTTAAGGTGTACATTCAAATTTTAAGAAATATAAAAAGCATTTTTGGTTTCTTTGGCATTTACTTTTTAAAAATTTCTGTTTGT
This sequence comes from Lepilemur ruficaudatus, assembly GCA_963574885.1. Taxonomy (NCBI): domain Eukaryota; kingdom Metazoa; phylum Chordata; class Mammalia; order Primates; family Lepilemuridae; genus Lepilemur; species Lepilemur ruficaudatus. The sequence goes on from CAUYRT010049464.1 coordinate 81,599, forward strand.
GCTATAGCTATTTCACTGCATTTTCAATTATTTATCTATTTTCCATACCTCAAGAAAATTTACCTGAAGCAAATTGATTTGAGCTGACTTTCTTATATGCATACAAATGCCAGAGAATACATATATAGTACTTGTTGGAATATTATTCACTGGGGATAACTCAGAAAATTAGATCTAATAGCAGGCTTGAAGGTCTCTTATTTTCCAGGGGTCTGCACGACTTTTAAACTGCATGAATAGGAAAGTATAGCCTTTTCCTTAGCATGATCGGGGTCTGGGGCCAACTTTTGTTCTTGTAACTGTATAACATGACAATTCAGTGGTGTATTTCACAGCGTGAGTACTTATAGTTGGAGATATATCAATTTATCTTTTTAGTCAGATCATTAGACTGGAGTTTAGTCTTACAAACTGATAGGGATGGATTAAATTAAGCTCAAGGTCATGGCAAGTTTACATGAGTATTTGCAACAGGCCAACTTCTTTTCTGGTAGGCCAGCTTGTGAAGATGAGTTTTGGGTAAGAAAATTATGTCTTTCACCAGCCATTAATTTATATTTTGAAAAGCATGGAACCTATTGTATTTTCACAACTTTTAAATTCTTTAAAAAATCAAGTTTGTAACTTGAATCTATATCTTATACCTTGCACAAATGTGAATACAAAATGGATTGTATATGTAAAAAAACATGAAAATTCTTATAGAAAAATGTAAAGTTTTTATCAATTTGGAGTGGGATACATTTTCTAATTTTGGCTCAAATCCTGTGACTATCAAATGTATGGTTGATAATTTTTCTCAAGAACAAAAGAAGAAAAAAATGGGGGACAGAGTGGAAAAGGATACTATTTATTCCATATTTTTCACAGTTTAAAGTCTTTGCATAATATTTCTAATTCAAAGCATTATGATAAAATGTAAAAATATAAAATATAAAGAGACAATGCAAAACTAAATTTTCTTTTATAATATTTAAAATGTATTATCTCTGTAAGTTATTTTGCTTTTATCTCTATCATTAAATATTCTTTATTTATTTAACTTTAACCACTTTAGTCATGGGAACTTAAGCTGTTTAGAACTTTATTCTGACAATTATTGTGTGTGTGCGTGTGTGTGTGTTTAGTGTGTGTGTATCTGCCTAGGACAAGGTCAGCAGGCTCTTACTAAAGGGTTGAACAAATCCATTTGTTCTCTTGATGAATTTTCTAAGCCAAGAGATCCACACCAATAAATTTCACCATATTAATATAACAATCATCAATATATCATCCAGCTGCCAGGGACATACCCACATTTGCCAAGGTCATAAGATTACTATATAAAACTATAATGATAATTTATCTATTCCAAATAAGATGTGTTGCCACACACCAAAAGAAATGTCCAAGTTAGTATATATTCCTCCTGTGGTTTGAATGTGTGCTTGAAAGTTCTTATGTTGGAAACTTAATCCCCAATTCAACAATGTTGAGAGGGAGGACTATCTGGAGATGACTAGGTCATGAGGGCATTGCCCTCATAAACAAATTAATGTTATTTTGAGGGAGTGGGTTAGCTATAGTGAAAATGGGTTCCTAAAATAGGGTAAGTTTGGCTCCTTCTTTCTCTCTCTTTGTCTCTCTCTGTCTCTCTCTCCTTCCCCCCTCCTCTCACCTTCCTCTCTTTCCAGTGTGCATGCTCTCATGCCCTTCTGCTTCCCACCATAGCATAATGCAGCACAAAAGCTTTCACCAGATGTTGGTATGATGCTCTTGAACTTCCCAGCCTCCAGAACTATAAGCCAAGTAAATGTCTGCTCATTATAACTTAGCCAGCATGTGGTATTATGATATAGCAGCACAAAGTTGACTAAGACAATAACTTAACTTCAACTGGTCCATTACTAAACATCCTTGAGTATCGATCCCTTACATTTTTCAACATTCCTCTGTTCCTACTGTCAATACTGTGAGCAAGTGGGCCACCATCATCCCTCCATAGTACCACAGTTTTCACAAATGTGTCCCTGCATCTTACTCTGCATAGAAAATTCTTCAGAATGAGGTTTCTAAATTAAACCTTTATCATATAATTTTTCTGGTTAGACACATTTAATATGTTCACATTATAATGAGGATAATGTCTCTGTACTTTAACTTAGTTTTCTGAAGACCAGAGTGATTTGATTTCTGCCTGTACCCTTCCCTATCCTTATCTTTCACAAGTCCCTACCAACTTGACATTTTTGATTTCAAAATACTGATTGATGACATCATTTCCAAATTCTACCAAACTTATAACGAGAAACTGATACCAAATATCTTCAAACTGTTCCAAGAAACTGAAGAGCTGAGAATTATCCCTAACTCATTATATAAGGCCAGCATTACCCTGATATCAAAACTAGAGAAGGACACATCAAAAAAGGCAACTATAAACCAATATTCTGATGAACATAGATGTAAAAATCTTCAACAAAATAGTGGTAAACCAAATTAAACAGCACATCGAAAAAGATAATACATCATGATCAAGTGGGATTTATTCCAGGGATGCAAGGATGATTCAACATACACAAATAAATAAAAACCACACATCACATCAACAGACTGAAGGAAAAAAATATGATCATCTCAATAGATACAGAAAAAGCATTTGATAAAATACAACATCCCTTCATGAGAAATTCTCTCAATAAAACAGGCATAGAAGGAACATACCTCAATATAATAAAGGTCATATATGAAAAATCCACAAATAACAGTATACTTAATGGAAAAAAGATAAAAACCTTTCTTTTAAGAATTAGAACAAGAAAATGATGCCCACTTTCACCACTCTTATTCAACATAGTACTGCAAGTCCTAGCCAGAGCAATTAGACAGGAGAAAGAAAGAAAATGCATTCACATTTAAAAAGAGGAAGTCAAAATTTTCCTCTTTGCTGATGACATGATCTTATATTTAGAAAAAAACCTAAATACTGCTAAAAAAAAATGTTTAGATCTACTAAACAAATTCAATACAGTTGTAGGATACAAAATCAGCCTATAAAAAATCAGTAGCATTTTTATACACCAATATTGAACTAGTCGAAAAATAAATGAAGAAGACAATCCTATTTACAGTAGCTACAAAAAAAATGCCTAAGAATAAATATAACAAAGGAGATGAAAGACTTCTATGAGGAAAACTACAAAACACTGATGAAAGAAATTGAAGAGGACACAAGAAAATGTAAAGACATCGTGTTCATGGGTCAGAAGAGTTAATATTGTTAAAATGAGCATACTACCTACAGCAATCTAAAGATTTAATGCAATTCCTATCAAAATGCCAATGGTATTTTTCTCAGAAATAGACAAATTAATATGAGAATTCATGTGAAATCACACAAAAGCCCCATATCCAAAGCAATTCTGAGGAAAAAGAACAAAGCTGGAAGCATCACCGTACTTGACTTCAAAATGTAAAGATATAATAACCAAAACAGCATGGCATTTGTAAAAAAAATAGACACATTGATCAAGGAAACAGAATATAGAACCAGAAAATTTACAGCCAATGAATTTTTGACAAAGATGGCAAGAACATACATTGGACAAAGGACAGTCTCTTCAATAGATGGGAAAACTGGATTTCCATATGCAGAAGAATGAAACTAGACCCCTCTCTCTTGCCATATACACAAATCAAAATGGATTAAAGACTTTAGTGTAAGACCTGAAACTATAAAACTATTAAAAGAAGACGTAGTGGAAACACTCTAGGAAACTGGTCAAAGCAAAGATTTCATGGCTAAGACCCCAAAGACACAGGCAACCAAAGCAAAAATAGACAAAAATGGGATTGCATCAAGCTTAAAACCTTCTTCAAAGCAAAGAAAAAAAATAGAGTGAAGAGGCAACCTGTTGAATGGGAGAAAATGTTTGCAAAGTATTCCTCTGACATGGGACTAATATCTAGAATATACAAGAAACTCAACATTAAAAAAAACCAACAAATAATTCCATTAAAAACTGGGCAGAGGACATGAACAGGCATTTCTCAGAAGAAGACATAACAAATGACCAACAGGTATATGAAGAAATTTTCAACATCACTAATCACCAGGGAAATGCAAATCAAAACCACAATGAGATACCAGTTAGAAGGGCTGCTATTAAAAAGACAAAAAATAAGAGATGTTAGTTAAGATATAGAGAAAAGGGAACTTTCATACAATATTGGTAGGAATGTAAATTAGTACATCCATTATGGAAAGCAGTGTAGAGATTTCTCAAAAACTAAAAATAGAACTACTGTACAATCCAATAATCTCACTACTGGGTATTTATCCAAAGGAAAGGAAATCAGTATATCAAAGGCATACCAGCACTTCCATGTTTATTGCAGCACTATTAACAATAGCCAAGAGATGGTATCAACCTAAATGTCCATCAATGAATAAATGGATAAAAATTGTGGTGCACATACACAACAGAATACTATTTAACCACAGAAAATAATAAGATCCTGTCATTTGTAGTAACATGGATAGAACTGAGGTCATTATGTTAAGTGAAATAAACCAGGCACAGAAAGACAAATATTGCATGTTCTCATTCATATGTGGGAGCTAAAAAATTTGATGTCATGGAGGTAGAGAATAGAATATTAGTTACCAGAGGCTGGGAAAGGTATGTGGATGGTGGGGGAATGAAGAGAGGTTGACTAATGTGCCCAAACATACAGTTTGAAGAAATAAATTCTAGTGTTCAATGGCAAAGTGGAGTGATTAGAGTTAACAACAATTTCAAAATAACTAGAAGAGGGGATTTAAAATGTTCCTAATACTTGGCCTGGTGAGACTTCAAGTTGTGCTATAAAGCAATAATAATCAAATCAACTTGGTATAGGCACAAGAACAGAAGCATTGATCTTTGGAACAGGACTGAGATTCCAGAGATGAAACCATCTGCATATGGTAACCTAATCTTTGATAAACCAGACAAAAATATACATTGGGGACAAGAATCTCTTTTCAATAAATGGTGCTGGGAAAACTGGATAGCTATATGCAGGTGAATGAAACTGAATCCCTACCTCTAACCTCTCACAAAAATACACTCAAGATGGTTAACAGACCTAAACGTAAGGCAGGAAACCTTAAGGATCCTAGAAGAGGATGTTGGGAAGACCCTTTCAGACATTGAGCTAGGCAAAGAATTCTTGAGGAAAACCCCCAAAGCAATTAATGCAGCAACAAAAATAAACAAATGGGATCTGATCAAATTAAAAAGTTTCTGCACAGCCAAAGAAACTATCACTAGAGCAAATAGACAACCTACAGAATGGGAGAAAATATTTGCTCTCTACTCTTCCGATAAAGGTCTGATAACAAGAATCTACCTAGAACTCAAAAGAATTAACAAGAAAAAATCAAACAACCCCATTTATAAACGGGCAAAGGAGATGAACAGAAACTTTTCCAAAGAAGACAGAATAATGGCTAGCAAACATATAAAACAATGTTCAACATCTCTAATCATTAGAGAAATGAGAATCAAAACCACAATGAGATACCACCTAACCCCAGTGAGATTGGCCTCTATCAAAAAATCCCAAAACAACAAATGCTGGCGAGGTTGTGGAGAGACAGGAACACTCTTACACTGCTGGTGGGCCTGCAAATTAGTGCAACCTCTGTGGAAAAGAATTTGGAGATTTCTCAAAGAACTACAAATAGAAATACCACTTGATCCAGCAACAGCATTATTAGGCATCTACCCAAAAGAGCATAAGACATTCTATACATCTGCACTCGAATGATTATGGCAGCACAATTCACTATTGCTAGGTTGTGGAAACAACCCAAATGCCTATCAATTCATGAGTGGATTATTAAAATTTGGTATATGTTTACAATGGAATACTACTCAATTTTAAGAAACGACAGTGAGCTAGCACTGCTTATATTATCCTGGATTCAGCTCGAGCCCATTATTTGAAGTGAGGTGACACAAGACCAGAAGAATGGGCTCCACATGTATTTGCCATCAAATTGGTACTGACTGATTAACACTATGGTGCTCAAATGGTGGTGGTGTTCACTAGGGATTCGGGGGTTGGGGAGTCGACCCACAGTTGAAGGATGTGGAGAGCACTGTGATGGGGAGGAGCATGCTTGAAATGTATTTGGGGATGGGAATTAGGGGTCTCAATAGAGGGAAGGAAATCTTTTAAAACTGATTTATGTGAATAGCTGTACAACTTGGTAAATTTACTAAAAATCATTTAATTGTTCACTTGAAATGGAGTAATGGCATGGAATGTAAATTATACTACAATATATTTGTCAAAAAAAAAAAAGAATTTTTGTTTACCCCACCCCAACCATCTACTGAGGTTTGAACTTTTCCTCTCTTTGCACTGAAGAAAACGGAAATGCAAGAGTTTCAGTGATTTACGCAGTATCTGGCCTGAAACTTTCACAGCTCTGTGCAGATGTAGAGATGTGGGAATAAGCACTACCCACTGCCATAGGAAAATTTGGAGGTCAATAGAGCAGGAAGCCTAGCTGGCAGGATGCAATTGTTCTGCTGTTAATACAAGAAGCAAGTGTCATGGCTCACAAAACTCTCCCAACCACTCCCACAGGCCAACATGAAAAGAGCATTGAGAGCAATGGGAGCATGTTGAAGAAAGATTCCTCCTTCCCATTTATTGGTATTTCCCTCTTCTTCAAATTTTCCTTGGCCACCATAATGCATGATTGAGCCCCTTTCTAGGCCAGAATCATTGCAACCTTTTTGTGGGAGATAAAAAGGCTCTCTCATTATACAATATTTTCTACCTTGATGTTCCTGTAATAAATAACTATCATTATACCAGATGGTGCCCTCCTACAGGAATCTGAGCTCCTGGAGACCAAGGACTGTATGTCATCCATCTTCATATCCCAAATAACTAGTTCAATTTCTAGCATATAGTAAGTGCTCAATAAATTTTTATTGAATTGATTTAAATCCTGCTCAGCCCCAATATGTCCAAATCAGGTTTTAAGGTGATTTATGAGATCAAAAGTCTACCTAGGAGTAGATGGCAATGGCTTAAAAAAAAAGCCTTTGTCATGTTTGTGGTTAGCAGTATTAAAAACTAAAAGAAACAAGAAATAATAAACAGCAAAAAACACAAGTCTATAAATTTCTTTTTCTTTTTTTGTTTTTAATTGACACATAATAATTATACATATTTATAGGGTATAGTGTGATGTTTTGATACATGTATAATGATCAAATCAGTATAATTAGTATATTCATCACCTCATATATCTACCATTTTTGTGGTAAGAGTATTCAAAATCCTTTCTTATAGCTTTTTGAAAACATACAATACATTATAGTTAACTATGGTCACTGTACTGTGCAATAGAACACTAGAACTTATTCTTCCTGTCTAACTATAACTTTTTACCCATTGACCAACCTTTCTCCTTCCCCCTCTCTCCCTTGCCCTCCTCAGCCTCTGGTAACCACTATTCTACCCTCTACTTCTGTGACTTCAACTATTTTAGATTTCACATATGAGTGAGATCATGCAGCATTTGCCCTTTTGTGCTTGGCTTATTTCTCTTAAAATAATGCCCTCTAGGTTTACCCATGTTGTCATAAATGGCAGGATTTCATTCTTTTTTTATGGCTGAATAGTATTCAATTGTATATATGTACCATATTTTTTTATCCATTCATCCATTGATAGACACTTAGATTGGTTCCATACCTTGGCTATTATTATCAATAGTGCTGCAATAAACATCGGAGTGCAGACATCTCTTCAATATACCATATTGATTTTATATTCTTTGGATATATACCCAGTAGTGGGATTGCTAGACCATATGGTAGTTGTATTTTTAATTTTTTGAGGACTCTCCATACTGTTGTCCATAATGGCTACACTAATTTACATTCCCACCAATGGCATATATGAGTTCCCCTTTCCCCACATCCTCTTTCAGATTTGTTATTGTTTTCTCATTTTGGTAATTATTATAATGACCATTCTAATGGAGAGAGGTGATATCTTACTGTGGGTTAGATTAGCATTCCCCTGTTGATTAGTGATTTTGAGCATTTTTTCATGTGCCTGTTGACCATTTGCATGTCTTCTTTTGAGAAATGTCTATTCAGGTCTTTTACCCATTTTAAAATCAGATTATTTGTTTTTCTGCCATTGAGTTGTTTGAGTTCATTATACATTCTGGATGTTAACACCTTGCCAGATGCATAGTTTGCAAATATTTTCTCCCATTCTGTAGGTTGTCCCTTCATTCTTTTGATTGTTTTCTTTGCTGTGCAGAAGCTTTTAGTTTGATGTAATCCCATTTGTCTATTTTTGCTTTTGTTGCTTTTGAGGTCCTATCTAAAAAAATCCTTGCCCAGACAAATATCAGGAAGTTTTTCCCCTATATTTTCTTTTGTAGTTTCATAGTTTTGGGTCTTACATTTAAGTCTTTAATGCATTTTGAGTTTATTTTTTGTATATGGTGAGAGATAGGAGTCTAGTTTCATTCTTTTGCATATGAATATCCACTTTTCCCAGCATCATTTATTGAAGAAACTGTCATTTCCTCCAATGTGTGTTGTTGGTGACTTTGTTGAAAATCAGTTGGCTGTAGATGCATGAATTTATTTCTGGGTTCTCTATTCTGTTCCATTGGTCTATGTGACTGTTTTCATGCCAGTACCATGCTATTTTGGTTACTATAGCTTTGTAGTATATTTTGAAGTCAGGTAGTGTGTGTGATGCCTCCAGCTTTATCCTTTTTGCTCATGATTGCTTTGGCTATTTGGGATCTTTTGTGGTTCCATATAAATCTTAGGATTGTTTTTTCTATTTCTGTGAAGAATGTCATTGGTATTTTTATAGAGATTGCATTGAATCTGTAGATTGCTTTGGGTAATATGGACATTTTAGTGATATTAAGTCTTCCAGTCCATGAACATGGGACATCTTTCCATTTATTTTTGTCCTCTTCAATTTCTTTCAACAATGTTTTATAGTCTTCATTTTAGAAATCTTTCACCTCGTTGGTTAAATTTATTTCTGGGTATTTTTTTTTTTTTTTGTAGATACTATAAACAGGATTGTTTTCTTGATTTCTTTTTCAGATAGTCCACTGTTGGCTTATAGAAATGTTATTGATTTTTGTATGTTGATTTTGTATTCTGCAACTTTACTGATGTCATTTATTAGTTCTATTAGTGTTTTGGTGACATCTTTAGGGTTTTCTCTATGTAAGATCATGTGGTCTGCAAACAGGGACAATTTGACTTCCTTCTTTTCAATTTGAATGTCCTGGATTTCTTTCTTTTGACTGATTGCTCCATCTAGGACTTCCAGTAACGTGTTGAATAGAAGTGGTGAAAGTGGACATCCTTTTCTAGTTCCAGATCTTAGAGAAAAAGCTTTCAACTTTTCCCCATTCAATGTGGGTTTGTCATATACGGCCTTTATTATGTTGAAGCCTGTTCAGTTTTACTATTTCTTTATGATTCAATCTTGGTAGGTTGTATGCATCTAGGAATGTAACCATGTTTTCTAGGTTTTCTAATTTGTTGGCATATAGTTGTTTATACAAGTCTATAGATTTCTGAATGCTAGTGTAAGTTCAATATCAATCCTTAAATGGCTTATTTCTTAACATAAATAATCTAAAATATAAGTAAGCCCTTTTGGAATTGGCACTGATCTTATATAGCATTCGGAGATCTACAGACTTGTGTTTCTGTTGTATATTTTGGGTTTTTTGTTTGTTTTTAATACTGCTAACTGCAAACATGACAAAGACATTTTATTAAGCCATTGTCATGTACTTCTAGTCCTTTGATCTCATAAATGATCTTAAAACTTGCTTTGAACATGTTGAGGTTTAGTAGGATTTAACTTAATTCAATACAAAAATAATAATTTTGTATTTATAGAAAAATTGCATAGATACTAGAGAGTTCCCATACATCCCATGCACAGTTTCTCCTATTATTAACATCTCACATTAGTGTCATACATTTGTCACAATTTATGAACAAATATTGATACATTATTATTAACTCAAGTCCCTACTTTATTCAGATGTCCTTAATTTTTTACCTACTGCCCTTTTTCTGTCCCAGGATCCCATCTAGGGTATCAAATTACATTTAGTGATAATGTCTCCTTAGGCTTCTCTTGGCTGTGATAGTTTCTAAGACTTTTTTTGTTTTTGATGACCTTAACAGTTTTAAGGAGTACTAGTTATGGATTTTATAGAATGCTCCTCTATTGAGATTTGTCTGATGTTTTTCTCATGATTAGACTGGGGTTATGTGCTTTTGGAAGGAAGATCACAGAGGTAAAATGTCATTCTCTTCACATCACATCAAGGGTACACACCATTAACATGACTGATCACTATTGATGTTGACTTTGATCACCTGGCTGAGATGGTGTTTGTTAGATTTCTCCACTATAAAGTTACTCTCTTCCCCCAAAAGGGCTTATTTTCATTTATTTTATTGAGGTATAATTTACATATAGTAAAATGAATGTGCCCATCTTAAGTGTGCACTTTGATAAGGATTGATGAACTACATCAGTGGTTCTCAACTGGGGGTGATTTTGCCACCAGGGGACAGTTGACAATTTACGGAGACATTTTTGGTTGTTACAACTGAGAAAAGGGGTGTACTACTGGAATCTAGTGTGTAGAGGCTAGTAGTGCTGCCAAACATCCTATGGTACACAGGAAAGCCTCCTCAAGAATGAATTATCCAGCCCAAAATGTCAGTAGTGTAAAGGTTGAGAAACCTGTTATACATTCATGTAACCATTCCTCCCAGTCAAAACACAGCCACATCTCAAAAGTTTCTTGTGCTTCTTTGCAGTCAATAACCCCACTCCTTGTCCCTGGAGACCACTATTTTGATATTTTTCTGCCATAGAGTAGTTTTGTCTATTCTTGAACTTCATAGAAATGGAATCATACTTTATTTCTTCTTTTGGCTTTGGCTTCGTTTACTCAGCATAATGTTGAGATTCATCCATGCTGTGTTACATATCAGTAGGTTGTTCCTTTTTTATTGAATAGTATTCCATTGTATGGCTGTACTATACTAAAGGACATTTGAGTTGATTCCATTTTGGAGGATTTTAGGAATAAAATGAAAATTGTGTAGAAGTCTTTATGTGGACATATGTTTTTAGTTCTTTTGGATGAATACCTAGAAATGGAATTGCTGGGTCATATGGTAAGTATATATTTAACTCAAAGGTCTTATATTTTTAAAGTAAGAAAGACAAAGTAAATGTGGCTTTATCTTATTTTGGACTATATGGATTCTCTCACTACTTCTACTTTCTCATCTCAGCTAGGAAATAACTTTTGAATTAAATAAGAAAGTGATGTCAGAGACCTCCTTTTCCATTCTTTCCATCCCCAGGCAGAACTACTTGGAATAGGTGATCAGACTTCATCAATTCCCTTCTCACTTGCATTTTCCTAAGCAAAAGTTGATGTCTCTTAAGATCAGAACCAGAAACAGCTGTGTCTCTGGTTCTTTTGGTAATGTGCATTTGATTTTTTTTTTTTTTGAAAAGATGTTTATAGAAAATGGCTTGCGGTATTGGCAGTTGTGAGAACAGATCTAACTTCTGCTTGGAACTGCTATAAATTTTTAAAACAAACCAAACCCGAACATTGCAATATGGCTATGTAAGGCACCTCCAAGCCAAATCCATTAGATTGGGAATGAAATATTTATTATGATCTGAATAAGACGACAAAGAAAGGACTTTATATTTTCCTTAAAGTTGTACTACCAAAACTTTGAATGCTTATGTTATGAGTTTGGAAATTTAATCTTTGATTTATATAGGGGCTCAAAATGACCATCAAAGGAAAAAAGTTTATAAAATTCATAAAAGAAAAATAAAGTATTTCAAGGTAAAAAGTAGAGACTTCTTTTGCTAGTAAACATTTCTAACTTATGTTTGAGATAAAGAAAACTTTTTCTTAGCCTTAAAAATTATTTATAGTATACATTATGAAATGATCCCTTCCCATAGAAGCTGGTAAGGGATATCTCCAAAATTTTAGAAATTCATCCCCAAGGATAAAATGTAAAAAGAGCATTGGTGAAATTACTAATTCTCTGAGCAAATTAAATAATTTAAATAGGCACAACAAAGAACTCAGTGTAATGAAAGGAACAAAGATCTTGAAGTTGAAATACCTAAATTTTAGTCTTTCCTCTGTCTCAAACTAGTTGATGGAAAATATACTAGGTGATCTCTAAGGTTCATTTTAACTCTAACCTTTTATGAATTCCATTGTCTGGCTTTCAATACACATATAAATAATAGACTACCTATATTTATATAAACAACCTTTTTATCAGTTTTTTAACTCACTTCAAAGTGATCCTGGGGAGGAAGAGCATTAAATTAGAAGCATTTGTCAAATTATTTTCTTATGTGGAATTATTACTCAAATTATAAGAATTATAATACTCATATGTCTTCATTATTATTTTAGTTACAATCTGATGAAGATTTAGGATTGCCTTTTGCATCTTTATTTTAAGGTATATTTATGTTCCCCTGTTGTAAGGTTAAGCATTCACATGACACTTTAATGTTTACAAAGTTGTTAAGTATCATATGCAATTTAATTCTGATAGGAGAGTTTTTAAAGTCAGCCTGGGTTTTCTAAATGGAAATAAATTGTTTGGGGAAAAGAAAATATTTGGAGGAAATATATGTCACCTGAATCTGCAACTACCAGGAGAAACTGAGAAGGGATACAACTATTGTCAGAGCAAGCTTCTAGCAGAGCACATTGATTCTTGTCCTAAGGGATAAATAAGGTCATCTCTTAGGTCATTTCTACTCATATAGCCAAGATTATAATTTTTGCCACTTCTCCATGTATCATATTACATTTTTTTATACCTGAGTTTTCAGTATTTGACATAACTTTTCCCACACTCAGTGAGATACATTCCATTCCTTATTCAGGTGATAATTTTAAGGTCATAAAGTCATCTGCTTTTCAGCTGGGGACAAACCTATGGGAAGGGACATTTCTGATGTTAGCCTAGTAATATGAACCTCAGTAACTCTCTTGTTTTGAAGATTTTGGTCAAACCTCTCGTCCACCCTAGGAACAGACGGAAATAAACAATAAGGTCATCTGCAAATTATATTTGTCCTGAAACTAGAATCTTGACTTCTGACTTAGGTGATTAAAATATCAGATTCAAATACACAGTGGGTTATTTTTTTGCATTTTAACTTTCATGATTTAGAAACAAAAGATACTGTTCTTTCAAGTTGGATAAACTCCAAATATAATTCCTGCAAATACATGTGAATGAAAGATATTTTAAAAGCCACAATGTTAAAACAGTCAAAATAAATAAATTACCCTACCATTAACATAAGGGTAGCATCATTACCTGAGTCGAGGAGTAAATTCCAACCAAAGGGCCTCTTTCTAATATAACAGTGATGTTCATACTGCCATAACCTAGCAAGACGTGGTGTCCATGAATGCGTAGAACTATAGACTCGTCTTGAAAAGTAAATTTGTACCATAAATAATAACTTACACTTTTTAAATAAGATCTCTTTCTCAGTTGAAAGAAGAAATGGTTTCTTTTGGCAAAATGCTTAAAGTAACAAATATAGACAATATTTTTTTCTGGAAATAATCATCAGACCTTTGTTTCCATAAGAGAACTGCTAGTGAGAAATTGACCTTTATAGAGAAAAGGCTAGAATTCCTGCCAGGCATTATATCATAGAATTAGGTTGTTTCCACAGAATTACAAACACATCTTTGGGAAAGGAATTAGCCTGCTGAGGTAGGAATGTGTTTGATCCTACAAAAAACAAACATCAAGATCTTTATTTCTCCCTTTCTGAGAGGCATCTTCCAGAGGAAAAATGTTGAAATTGACTCTCTCCTGTCCTCTAATCCATAGACCTTGCCTCTGCCCTCGTTTATGGACTCCCACCCTTTTCTCAACAGCAGGCTCACCCTGCCCAGCTATGCCCCATGCTCTTCCCTGTTTCCCTGCCATCACCAGAACTGCCTTCTATGCCCGTCATGCTATCTCAGCTGCTTTGTCTCCATTTCTCCACAGCTCACTATTCAAGCCCCATTCTCTGCTTTCCAATTTTGCTAAATACTCAACATACATTTAAATGTTTTGCCAGGTGTCCATATCACTGTTGGCTTAGAATTTTAGAACAATCTTCCTTTCCCAGTGTTCCACACTTGAAAGATCTCTATCCTTCCCCCAGTCTTTCTCAAAATAGGTATTTGCACGGTAAATCTTGACACGACTCAGAAATGTTGGAACAAAATCATTTGTGTTAGCTAGGGTCTGATTATTGTGTACCAGATTTCTTGATAGAGAAATGCAGTGACCTCCTGCTTGGACATTAGCCCTATAATAGCATGGGAAGCTATTCAGCCACACCACACCTCCCCCAAACTTGGTTTGTACCAAGTCAGAAGAAAGTTTCTTAGTCACTCAGGAGTTGGCATAAGTAGGGCCCCTCCCCCAAACTCCAACACGTGTGCCACCACTGCAGTGCCACAGGCTGCATTGTTTGTGTCACATGAGAGCTGCTTCCTAATTGAGTAATATCCATCATCCCTTGGCTATTTGGCCTGCCTTTGTTTTTCATGTACATTAAAAAATTATGCAAACCAATCATTTTTAAAAGAGATAATAAAAAATAAAATTTCTCTTACTGCTCAGGCAGAGATAACCAAAAGTTGGAGAATATTGGAGATCTCTAAAGACTTTTCTATGGGATATATTATAAGATGTATATTTCGCTTGCTTTGTTTTTAAAAGGTATTTGTGGACATGTCAAATTCCAGGAAATGATCTCCTGGGTTTTATGTTTTTAACTCCTGTAATCCCCTAATTCTGCTAGTTTATTAAAATAGATAAATTTACTATACATTCCAGCTTCAAAGAATTTTATATCTCAGAAAATATAGTATTGCAATTCTTGTCCTTTTTACCTCTTTGTAGCAAAGCTTCACTGACACTTTTGTCTCTTTATACAAGTTGCACTAGATAATATCACGTGTGGTTAGAAAGCATTACCAGTGTCCTCTCCCAAAATGAAAACGAAAATAGAATGGGAAATATGAGAAACTCTGAACATGGACAGATTTCACAGCCAGGCCCAGTAGAACAACCAGGTCATGTTATGCCAAATCATGCAGAGACCTGAATGTCTCTGAATGTCTATGGTTTCAGAGGAAAAAGAAACAAGAATAAACATCAACAGCAAGACTTAAACTTCAGTTTAGTTTTAAATTAACCAAGGATCAGAGCCCTGGCTCCTGCATTTATTTCTCCTCTCCTTTCTTACAATTCCAGGGTTTCCACACCCTCTCTCTTAGCGTATCCTTCCTTCCTACTACTTTACCAGTGTGACTCAAAACCCAGGCTCCTTACCTCCCATCTCCCACAATGAAGATGAGCAGGGTGGTACCAGGCCCTGTGGTCACACTGGCAGAGAACAAGGGGAATGGTGAGAATGGTGAGATCATCAACGTCAGGAAGAAAAGATCCATGTTAAACACCACTAGCTACCTGGGCCTGTACCTGTTCTCCTCTTTCTCCTTAGTAGCACAACTCTAATTTTTAGCTGGGCATGTTATCACCTGAAACAACTGCATTTTCCAGCCTTCCTAGCAACTAAGTATGGTCTATCCATGTAAAAGCCAAAGTCCACCCAAAAGCCTTCAAATTGTAAATTGTGAGTAAGCTATGACCAAAATTATTTGTGGAAGAGTTGGGATTGCTGCTTGTGATGGACCTGATTCAGTTGAGAGCAATCCCTTATTATTCCTCTGGTTTGGGGGGTTTTTTTTTGTTTGTTTTGTTTTGTTTTGAATTTTTCTTTTTTTTGCCCATGGTCCTGCTGGCAGCAAGAAACATAAACATGATACCCAAAGTTCCAGCAACCACTTCGCACCATGAAGTATCCTTAAGGAGGGGTACTGAGGCTATGGAAGCATAAATGTCTGAACCTGGAGCCTGATGCTATACCATGAGGCCATAGTAGCATTCCTGGACAACTAACCTTCACATTTCCTTTGGCAAGGAAAGGATTCTCTCTCGTTTAAGTCTTTGTTGTGTCAGCATTTTCTATTATATTGATATCTGGGGAAAGAATGTTCCAGAAGAGAGAACAGCAAGAGCAAGGGCTAGAGCATGGAGCATCATAGTGGCTGGAACAGAGTGAACAAAAGAAAGAGAGAGAGATGAGATCAGAGCAATACTGGAAGCCATTCCATGCAGGGTTTTGAAAGCCTTTGAAAGGCTTTTACACTGAGAGATATGAAGTCATTGCAGAGTTTGAATCCGAGGAGTAACATATGGACTCCCATTTTAATGACATCCATCTGGCCACTGTAGAGGAAAAGCACAGATAGAGAGACCAGGTGAAATACCATGGTGGCTTGAACCAGAAGAGTATCAGTGTAGATGGTGAGAAGTGTCAGGTATTTGATATTTTCTGCAGGCAGGGCCAAGAAGATTTCCTGACAAATTTGATGTAGATTATGAGAGAAAGCGAGGAATCAACTGTGTCTCCAAAGTTCGGGGCCTAAGCACAGGAATGATGGAGTTGACATCAACTTAGATGGGGCAGGCTGCAACTAGAGCTAGCTTGAGGGTAGTGCATAAATCTAAAACCATCTTTCCTTCTAAAATGTGCTCTTTTGTGTCTAGTGCTATCTCACACACATTCAACACAGATCTATTCAGTCACTCCAGGAAGAATCCCAGGTGCCACCCTTGACCCTTCCCTCTCTATAACCTCCACAACATCCCACCACCTCCTTTGATTTCTACTTCCTAAATAACTCATTTGTCTGTCCATTTCTGTCTTTCTCCATTGCTACCACTTTATTTGAGGCCACTATCATCTCTCACCTGCATTATCACAAGAGCCTGCAAACCAGTGATGAGTCTGCTCCAGGTTGAACCATTCACTGTACTACGGCATGGGGCATCATTCCAGAGCACAACACCCTCCACTGGCCCACCATTTCCTATTGTCCTTGGTTTGTTAAAACTTTTTTTTGGAAATAATTTCTGACTTACAGCAAAGTTGTAGGAACTGTACAAAAAAATTTTCCGTATACCTCTTATCCAGACATCCCATTTTACTTCTTTATCTCTGATTTATTTGTTTCAGAATCATTTGAGAATAAATTGCAAAGACAATGCCACTTTACTCCTAAATACTTCAGTGTATGTCTTCCTCAGAATGAGAAAAATAGCTTATGCTGAGGTACAATGATTAAAATCAGAAAATTAACATTGCTACAATATAATTACTTAATATACAGATTTTACAGACTTTATTCATATTTTTCAATTAAACAAATGATGTCCTTTATATCTGTATCTACATATATATTATATCTTATATATACACACACAGAGAGGTTGATGTTTCTGGTTCAAGATCTAATCCAGGGTCACACGTTGCATTCTGTTTTCCTATCTCTTTAAATCTCTTTTAATCCTAGAACAGTTCCTCCACCTTTATCTTTCATGACCTTGACACTTTGGAAGAGTATAGAGCAGACATCTTGTAGAATGGCCCTCAATTTGGATCTGCCTGATGCTTCCTCATGATTAAGCTTAGATTGTGCGTGTTTGGCAGAAATATCACAGAAGTGATGTGTCCTTCTCAGTACATCATATCAGGAGGCAGATCTTTAGCATGTTTTAAAACCTTCTTCATAACATTGTTTCTGTTTATGTCTCACCCTCATCTTCTGCCCATTCTGCTTCCAGGCTCTTAGACATAGGCCAAGAGAATCTATCCCAAACCTATTGTCACCTGGCTAATCCACATTGTTCCCTCAGATCTCAGTATAGAGGTCACTTTGTCCAAGAGACTGTTCCTCAATCCCCAGGCCTAATTTACGGTCCCTCCTGTGAGTTCACACAGCACCCCGTACCCAGCCATCACAGCACTTAGTAGACTGCATTGTAATTGCCTGTTTACTTATCTCTACCCTCCTCTAAACCATAAGCCTTGGAGAGCAGAGACTCTATAATGTTCACTATCATTGCTAGCACACAGCCCAATGCCTGGTATACAGTCGGTGCCCCATAAATATTTCCTGAATGAAGTATCACTTCCATGAAGCCTCCTTGACCTCTCCGAGGTAAGCGTCCTCCTGCATGTTCCCAGAAACCTGCCTAATTCCATTATCTTGCTCACAGTGTGGTTAAAATGTTTGTCTACATTTGGTTTTTGCCACGAGCCTGGAAATTCCTGTAACTACATCTGAGCTCTTGCATTTGATTCCATTGCACCTTAACACAGAGTTAGGAAGGCTGTAGAGAGAAGGGAGGAAGAAAGGGATTCGGCCTTTGTTGTGGAACTTTGTTTTTTCTGAGTTTGTCTTCAGCAAGTGCAGGCTGTTTAGGAGTGTCTCTCCCAGCTACTTCTCCCCCTCATACCACACTTCCTGTTTATTTTGCCTCCCAAAATCATAGTGGGGAGGGGTGGGGACGAGAACCAGTACAGTTCTTTGAGCCACCTTCCCACTCCCTGCAGGCCCCAATTCCAGAATGATTGCTTTGAGTTTGAATTTGTGCTCTTTACAAGTCTTTATGAGAGTTATCAACAAGAATCTAAAGCTTCTAGTATGAATTCTCATTGGTGCATATACTAATAAGCAGTGAAGTAAATGAAGGAAGAAAAAAAGAGGAGAAAGAGAGAGGCCAAGAAAATCCACAGATTAAATAACCAGTCAGAATAATCCAAAATTCGGTTGCAGTTTCTTATAAAGCCTTAAAGAACAATTTAGGTAGGAAAAAAAAGAAGCTCCTGCTGGGCACAGTGGCTCATGTCTGTAATCCCAGTGCTTTGGAAGGCTGAGGCAGGAGGATTACCTGAGGCCGGGAGTTTGAGATCAGCCTAGACAACATAGAAAGACCTCATCTCTAAAAATTGTTTTTAATTATCTGGGCATGGTGGTATGTGCCTATAGTCCCAGCTACTAGGGAGGCTGAGGCAGGAAAATTGTTTGAGCCCAGCAGTTATGATTGCACCACTGCCCTTCAGCCTGGGCAACAGAGCAAGACCCCATCTCTGAAAAACAGAGGCAGTAGCAGCTCCTTCCTCAAGGGTTTCCTTTTTCTCCCTTCCCTGGCCCTCATATTTAATTAACAACTAGCAAACACTTACCACCTCTCTTATTATGACCCTTATGTTCACTGAGACAGCATCTAATATGTTTCTCTCCATTGAAAAGCTTTTATGCTCCATTCTAGCAGTAACTCATCACCATTCAAGGAGAGCTAAAAGTGCTAGATAGAAATGACGAGGAGCCACGAATTAAAGGGAGTGTACAACTGGATCTCTCACACATTGCTGGTGAAAAGAAAGGCTTGTACTTAGAATGTTCTTTATAGCTTTATTCATAATAGCTAAAACAAATTAATTAATTAATTAAATAAAAACAACCTCAATGTCCATGAACAAAAGCATGGGTAAACAAGTGATGGAAATGTATAAAATAGAATGCTACTGATCAGTAAAAAGGAAAGATCTACTGACTTATGCAAGAGCATGGGTGAATCTCAGAAGCATTATGTTGAGTGAAAGAAGCAAGACACAAAAGAGTACATATTGTATGACTTTCTTTATACGAAGTTCAAGGACAGGCAAAACTAATCATATGGGGATAGGAACCAGAATAGTGATTGCCTGGGGAGGGGGTGGAGGAGCATCATAGATCAGAAAGGAACATGCGGTAACTTTTTAAGTTGATGGTTATGTTTTGTACTTTGATTGAGGTATTAGTTATGGCTGTATGCATTTGTCAAAACTTAACAAACTGTATACTTAATATCAGTGAATTTTATTACATGTAATTATATAGCAATGAAAGCAAAAATAATAAAATGGGGGGGTTGCAGAAATAAACACTACACATGAAAAAAAATCACAAAATGTTTTGGAAGGGAAAGAAGTGGGAATGAGGCACAAAGAAAGAGAAGGTGTGTCTGAGATCTTAATCGCAAACGTATAATAAATAATGCTGCTACATTCAAGGCAAACCTTTTTAGTAATACAATGGCAGCACTCTAAGTGGTATCTTTTTAAGCAGGGCCATTGTCTCCAAGATTAGAGCTTAAAAGAAAAATCAAGTTTCTTTCACAAAACAAGACAAAAAGAACCTTTCAATACTGTTTTCAACAAGTTGTTATGCCAGAAATTCTATTTTAACCAGCGCAAAGACAACAAATGGATTAGGTGCCAAGAGTATTATAACCTTTTCATTTCCTGGCCTATCATAGGCTGGAAGCCAAGTATTTTCGCTTTTTATTACTTCTGTAAAAAATCCCGACAAACTTAATCACTTGAAACAACACGAAATTATTATCTTACAGTTCTGGATGTCAGAAGTCCAAAATGGGTCTCAGGGGGCTAAAATCAAGGTGTTGGCAGGGCTACGTCCCTTCTGAAGCTCCAGGGGGAGAATCTGTTTCCAGGCTGTTTGCAGCTTCTGGAGGCTGCCTGCATTTCTTGGCTCATGGCCTCTTCTTCCATCTTCACAGCCAGGGATGGTGAATCAATTCTTTCTGATGCTGCATCACTCTGACTCTGAGTCTTCTGACTCCTATTTTCATCTTTTTAAAGACCCTTGTGATAACAATGGCCCATCAGATAATCCAGGATGATTTTCCCATCCGAAGGACAGGTAATGAGCAACCTTAATTATCCCTTCCCTGCAAAGTAATATATTCATAAGTTCCAGTGAATGGGTCATGGGCCTCTCTGGGGGGTGATTATCCTGCCTGCCTTATCCAGTTTTAACAGAACTATAAAATGTTACTTATAGCATCTTTCTAATCATCCATCACTTCTAATCCTTCTATTCTCTATGCCAGCCATCAGATAAATGTTTCCAAAGGTTCCAGGTTTATTATAAACTGCTACTCAACTAAACGTGATAAAACAGACCCTGGTCCATACATCACATACTGCTTTCAATTGTTTTCAGTTTAGTTCTACAATCTTTTGAAAGTTGGAAAATGTCTCTGTTCCAATTATCTATTAGTGTGTAACAAATCACTTACTGGCTTAAGAGAATACAAATATTTTGCACACAAGTTTGAAATTTGGGCAGAGTTCAATGGGGACAGCTTGTCTCCGCTTCACTTGGCATCAGCTGGGGTGGCTTGAAGGCTGGGGGCTGGAATCATTTAAAGTCTTACTCACATGTCTGGCGGTTCATAGTGGCTGTTGGCTGGGACCTCAGCAGTGCAGTCAGATGGAACACCTATGTGTGGCCTCTCCAAGTGGCTTGGGCTTCCTCCCAGCATGGTAGCTGGGTTTCAGGAACCAGCATCTCAATAGAGAGCTATGTATCTCATGCAAGATGAAGAGATATCACCTTTTATGACCTAGCCTTGGAAGTGCAAGTCACATTCATTTTATCAAGACAGCCACAAAGCCCTACCTAAATTCAGGGGGAGGGGACAGAGATCTTGCCTCTTGATGGAAGGTGGCAAGGTTGTGGAAGAAATAACTTTGCAGCCACTTTCAGAAAATAAAATTTGCCACAGTTTCTCTGCCACTTCTCCATTTTCTCTCTTCATTTTTTAAGACTCCTCCTCTTTTTTCCTTTCTATTTGTCTTCTTTATATACTCCTCTTGGTGTCCTTTTGTTCCCTACTCCTTCTACCTCAAGATCAGGCCAACCCTGAGTTGGCAAACAAGTTTCATAAGGTGATGGGAAAGGACTACAGCATGTCCACAAGAAGCGTACCTAACTGCTGCAATCAGAGATTATTGAACAATTTGAACCAATAAAAATGTCAATTTCAGATGTTTCAACTTAATATTGCTGGCTGTGTAGTCAGAGCAAAAGGGGCCACAGCCTGATACCAGAAGAGAACAATTTCTTCCCACTCCTCAGGTTACTAATGGGTGGGAGTGTCCTGAAACACATTTTGCCTTTCTCCATCATTCCCTTTCCTCACACCAACACAGAGACAGTGGGAGGAACATTTGGCAAATTTGGAAAGACTGAACTAGGCAGACTTGTCTTGGTGCCTCCCTTTTCGACATGAGGCCAATCTGGCTGCAGGGAGCAGGCATTTTCTTCTGCTCCCAAACCCATTAATGTGAAAAGGGTTGCTGGTTTTTGTAGACCTCAACACCAGAGTTAACCATCTAAATTTCTGGCACTTTCCCCTCACACATTTAAGCTATGAAGTACTTATCACAATAGAAACAAAATTATACCCCCAAAGCTTCTATGAGCTATGGCTGCAATGTCAATTAGATGTCATAAAATACTACACCTTCTTCTGAATGACTAAACTACATTAACTACACTCCTTGCATTCTATACATACTTTGGCTGCTATGGAACATGTACATATTCTTTCACAATGCATATGTTTTGTTTTTTATTAACGAAAAGCCAGGCTTAAAATTAATATTGCGTTGTGAACCGGAAAAT
This sequence comes from Lepilemur ruficaudatus, assembly GCA_963574885.1. Classification (NCBI taxonomy): domain Eukaryota; kingdom Metazoa; phylum Chordata; class Mammalia; order Primates; family Lepilemuridae; genus Lepilemur; species Lepilemur ruficaudatus. The sequence continues at coordinate 104,136 of CAUYRT010049464.1, forward strand.
TTTAAATACCTTGGTCAGAACCAACAATGTGGTACTTTCATTTTCATCTTTCCTTGACTACCAAACAGGAAATCTCCTCAGTTAGATGTCTAAGAAGAAGAAGAAAAAAAAGGCCATTATCCCAGGGCACAGCAAGTTCTGTCAGGTATTTCAACATGGTGGAGGAGTAGTCAGGTTTTAATTGGCCCTATCGAGCTCACCCACAAGCTACAACATTCTTTACCTCAGCAGTGTGGTATTCAAAAGGAAAAAAAAAAAACTACAAAGTTAGATTCTATCTTTGAAAACATCAAATGAATCATGTCCAGTTTCATCCTGTTAACTGAATGCTCGTTGATAAAAGTGCACATATCAACACTAGTCAGATTGATATTGAAAAGTAAAATAGATTCTAGAAAATGCCCCACCTCCAACATTGTTTATTGAGCTAGCTAAAATAAAGAACTATGTTCTATATTTTGCTAATAATTTTCTTATCTACTTCATTAGAAAACACTTTCTCTAGACAATCCAAGGTCAGAAAGTTACCGTCTACAACTCTGTTCTGAACCAGGTGATAAGGACATTCTCCAAGCCAAATTCTTGCCCATTTGGGACTATTCAAGTTTGGCACACTGGCAGATATATTTTAAAAACTGCTAGACAATGTTTTCTGAAAGAATAGTCAAAGAAGTAATAACATATAAGAAAAAGCATGAGAAGGAACAAAAAATGTTCCCCTTAAAAGTAGAGAAGGTACAAAAATACGTTCCTCTTAAAAGTAAAGAATGCCAAAACAGGATGGGGCTGACGAGAGAATTGTGGTTTTAGTGGGTCTCGTTTAGACACATGCACAACTCCTCATTTTCTGCTTTAACTTGTCCAAGACTTCTGACTCTAAAAAGAAAACAGCTAACTCAATGACAACAACAACAAACAGATGAAAGAATATTTGGGGAGGTGAAATCTTCATGGTTTTAGGAAAGACGTATCTATTTGAGTCTAGGAGTAGCTGCTTTTGCTACAACCACCACCATTCAAGCAGCAGGAAAAGTTCTGTGTACAGATGTGGCTTTCTTTTTCCTTAACCAACATTTCATAAACTAAACACCATTCTTCAATGGAGCAAGGAGACTCCTGGGGAATGTGGGGAATAGGGAGAAAAACCGTGGAATCCTCGTTTATCAAAACTGGAAAAGAGTTCTGAGACCCAGAGTGTGGTCTAGAAGTGGAGGCACAGTTCTGGCCATTCTCTTGGTTCTGAGGACTCCTTGCCCCATGGGCAGTGGCAAGGCATTAGGACAATCAGAGTGGGGACCCTCTACAATGGGGACCCCAGAGCAGGAGTCCCAGTTTGCATAAGTCAAAGGATGGTACTAGCTTCCAGAGACATAAACAGTTGTTGGTACTACAGTATCATCACATCTACCACCTATCAGAAAGTTCTACGCAGCTCCAAATGAACTAACTTGAGGTCTAGTCAAGTGTTTGGAGTAACTCAAAAACAACCTCTAAATTTCCCCGAGTTACTTAAAAAAAAAATGGGCATAATCTTAAAAAAATAAATAATTTTAAGATTAAATTACCTTGGTAATTAAAGCAATTTGGCTTTAATCAGAAACAACATAAAGTTTTAAACTTTAAAAAGGACTACTAATTAATTTTGAGAGACCAACCCAATAGTCCACATGTTTAAAGTTTTCAAATACTTCTAATCGACCTTTTTTATTAGTTGGGAGGAAAAAAATCATGTCCAAAATTTAAAAAAAATATTCCTTCTGTCATTTTATCCAAAACCTCTTCAAAATAAATCATACAAAAATGTGATGATTGGTAAGATTTACTAGATATCCCACCAAAAGATAAATATTTTGGGGAAAAAATGGTACATGGTGTAAGATTTGAGCCCTCAATCCACCAGAACTGTGTCCCATTTGCAAATATCTGAGGACCACTGGCAATGTATAATAAGAGAGGGGAAAGGGAGGGGAGAGAAAGAGAGACAAGAGGAAGGGGAGAGGGAGAGAGAGAGAGAGAGAGAGAGAGAGAGAGAGAGAGAGAGAGAGAGAGAGAGAGAGAGAGACTATTTCCAAAATGATTTTTGTTTAGTAACTAAAAATAAGAGGAAACGACAAAGAGGCATATGTAAATGCCAATAACCTTCAATTTTTTTTTCATTTATTTTTAAAAAAGAATTGTCAACAATAGACTAGTTTTCAAATTGGTCAAAAGAGTAAGAATCTTAGCTGCAGTGCCATGTTCTCTAACAAACTGTGTTCAGTTTCAGAGAAAGAATAAATTAGGCCATACTGCTAAGGAGCATCGTATAAATGTAAAACACGAAAATCCCCATGTAAGCAAAGCAGAAAGCTGTTTTTAGAGGCAAAACCGGGCTTTCTCAAAAGCTTTGGTCTAATTCTTATCACATGTAAATATCCGGTGGGTAATCAACTCCAATCTAAGCTGCTCCTTTTTGCCCAGTTCATCTATCTGCGCTTTCCCTTTAGACACAAACTCCCATGTAGATGGACACTGTCAGACAGACATTATCCCTGAGAGCTCTTTGAGGGAGTTGAGCTCTCAATTTTTCAAATCTATAAATGACTTTGAGGTTCCTCAGGAGAGACCTTCTAAAAATATGAAGTCACTTATTAGTTTACCTCAGAAGTTAAACAAAATTTTAAATAGCCTGAGAAATTTTAACAGGTGAAGCTTGTTGGGGATTTGTCCTGGTTTTGTTTCATAAACTGATCCTGAATAAAATAGTTGCTATTAGTGAAATAGTACTTACTGGGCCTGGGAAACCTTATTGGTTCATAAATATTCCAATACTCTAGAACAGTGTAGATCATTACTCTTAGGTCAGAATCACCATATATAAGAATACTCTTACATGAAGTAATATTTTCAAAAATAAAGTGAATAATTGATCACTATTTACAGTTTTGTTTTGCTATCTACATATATTTTTCTGTATTGTATACACAGCAAGAATAGTCTAAAAACAACTTGCGGTGAATATCCCAAAGTTCTTGCCATCACTTGTCCAAACTGTGACTTTTTAGTTTTAAGTCAGGTTCTCCCGCACGACTTTGAGAAAGGAAATAGTTTACCTGTTGTTTCATGTGTGTAATTAAAATTGTGCTTTTCCTTAGAGTGAACACATTGTCCTAAGCTTCATATATTCATGGAGAAAGGAGGGCAGGGGCAGAAATGTTGACATGAACCAACATTTAGAGTAAGAGAGAGACCTGTAAGGCACTTCGGTAGTGCCTAAATAAACAGTTCTAAGTGTCAAACACGCTATATATCATCTCATTTAATTCTCACTGTAATTCCATGAAGCAAGCATTGTAGTTATTATACCTGATTTCAAATGTGGCAACAAGCTTGAAGAATTAAATACACACAATTATTAAGTAGTAGCAAGAAGATTTGCACACACAATTTCCTGGCTCCAAAATCTTTGTGTTTCTTTCTACCATATGGCTTCTTTAGTTTCCTTTTTTTTTTTTCCTATTTTTTCCTTGCACTTTGATATTTTAAAGGGGACACAAGAGGCTGTATGCCTTCCTTTTAGTGCTGCCCAGCTTATCTTTATATATTAATGATTAACTTTCTCTGGCAACTGGCAGGCACCCCAGTCTTGACACTTCCCCATTTTTTTCACTGCTGCTAAAAGCTGATAATAGACTTGAGCTGCCTCTTCCCACTAGCACCACAAAAAATTTTTTTGCTTTTTTTTCTTAACTGTAAAGTTATATTCATTATAAATTCAAGCCCTATGAATTTAGAGAATGCCTCCTGACGTCAAGATTAAAAACTGAAGTTAATCTGACATTTATCCCCCCACAACAAATAATGAAATAAAGGAAATACAGACAGCACTGTGTTTCACCTGTCCCACCATCCAAATAGAGCATCACAATGGCATCTAAGCATTCCCAAAGGCACTACAGCAGCCTTGATCAGATCTGCTGTCCACAGTCGCGGATTGGCTCACCGAAAAACTGGGGGCATTACTAAACACTGCTCAACAAAACTGAGCATTTTTGTTGGGGACTAGTGAAAAAGGCCATCACTCATATTATAATACATTTAAGTATCTCCTAAGATCAACATAAAACACTTGTAAATAAAGACCTGTAAGGTGTGCACACTACTATTAGCTGGTGTTTCCTTTCAAATTTTCAGCCTACACTTCAGCTTGTGCTTGAGCTTCTTCAAAAAATTCAAAATGTTAATTAAGCGCTCCAATAAGCTAGGTAAATTGGTTGAAAGATACTGTATATATACCTTCCCAAATACTTTGACTATTTGTGAACGTTTTGTTGAGATGTATGGACCTATTTCGGTACCAAATTAGAAATAAAGCTTGGAAGTACATCTTGTCAGCTACTTCCCAAACAAAACTAAATACCTGCAGAGGTGAATATCCACCACCATGAAATATCAGAGAAAATAAAATTTACTTTTGCTAAAAAAAGAAAGTTTATTTTTATAGAACTAAACCATTCCTTGGCAGATTAAAAAGCAACAAACACTTGTCCAGTTTAGTTAACACATTTGCTTTTTTTTTATTTTTTAGAATATAGTCTACATCTGGATTAAAAAAAGTTTTAAATAAATTTAAGACATATAACAACACTGGAACCCTTCATCATTCTATGTACAGCACGGATAGAATGTCAGTTGGTTCCATTTCGGGTAAGTCCACTTTCTCATAATAATGTCATTATTTCCACTGCCTGAGTGGCAAGCTTCGTACAAGCTGGCACACTGCCAGCTTACACACACCGGGGTGGGGTTGGGGTCGGGGGTGGTGTGAAACGGATGGGGTGGGAGTGCCACAGGACTACTGTACAGTGTAACAGAAAATCATTAATAAAGTAGTACCGGTTACCAACAGACAGTGCTGTTTGTGCGCTTATCACAATGGAATCGCCGAAGTTTCAGAGCAAAGAGATTTGAAATACTTAAGACAGGGCCACAGTTACAAAAAGAAATAGTGCAAACAGGAAAACTGATGCAATCTTAGCAACGCCTGGGCCTCTACCGGCCCAACGACAGAGCGGCGGGAGGCTGCGCGCCCCGCCTTCCTCGCCACCCAGCTCCAGGCGGCTCTCCCAAATGTGGCAACCCAGCGCCGCGCCCTGGCATGGCCCCTTCTCGGGCACTTCTCCTCCGGAAAGAACAGAAAAGAAACCCTAGGAAAGGCACAGGCTGAAATGTGGGGCGTCAGCCCAGTCTCATTCCCATCAACATAGAATGCAGATCCCCACTTGGCAGGGTCCTTGAACCCTCTTCTCCCACCACCACTTTCCTCTCACGAACGGGGCCCCCCTCCTCCACACAGCCCCGCCGAGCCCCCTGCACGTACGCAGCCCCCCAACTTTGCAGTCTGCCCCTTCGAGCCCCACAGCCAGGAAGAAAATAGCTTTGAGGAAAGAGAAATGATGAGAGATGGGGCCAGAGAGGGTGCTGGGCAGTCGCGGGTGCCCCGCCTCAGTGGCCCCAATTGCTGAAGCCGATCTCCTGCTTGTATCTGTTGGTGAGGATGTTGGCTTTGCGCGTGAGTTTGGAGAGCACAGTGTGCAGCCCGCGTAGGTGGTAGTGGAACTGCTGCTCCAGGTCTTCCTCGCCGGCGTCCGCGCCCTCCAAGTGGCTCAGGTCCACCAGGATGTCCTTGGACTTCCAGGCGCTGCCCTCCTCGCTCCCCGCCGGTGGCGGCGGCTGGTGCAGGACGCCCCACTCGATGTCGTTGCGGATGGACTTGAGCAGCATGTAGTGGCTGTACATGTCCCGGGAGGGCGCGAAAAAGCTGCCATTGGCGCTGCCTGGGCCCGGGGCTGGGGACGCGCGCTCCTCCAGGCAGCCGCCACTGCCGCCTACCTCCTCCACGCCGACGTCGTTGTCTAACCCGGGCTCAGCCAGGGGCACGTCGCGCAGCAAGCTGGGCACCATCACCGTCTGGTCCATGTTGTTCACGGCTCCGATGAAGCGATTCATGGCGTTAAAGAGCGAGTGCTTCTGGTTGTAGGTGTCGCAGATTTGCATCATGGTGGCTGCGCTTGTGCCGGAGCACTGGGAAGTAGCGGCACTGGGATGGTCGGCTGAGGCGAGGGGGTGCCCGCCTTCACGCACTCTCCGAGGCCTGCGACCGGGGCCTGGCTATAGCCGGTGCGGCGGGATTCCCGGCTTCTCCTCCGCCCTCTCCAACTCTTGTCTCACTTGCAGCCCGGCCCTCCGGGATGCGCGGCTTCTCCTAGCTTTGGCACCCGGAAGCTTGTGATGGCGGCGGGTGGTCGGTGGGTCGGGTCCTGGCCTGGTTGGGACACGGGGACGAAAGAACAGATTATTCACCGGCTAGGGTACCTGGCGTCCCTGCCCTCAAGCACCTCCCTCCCAGACTAGTGCTTGCCCGGGACGGCAACTGGGTGGCTCCCCACAGCCGGGCGGTCCCACCTCCTCGCCCGCCGAGGGCCGCGGAGAGAAGGGGTGCCCCCCTACTTCTCCTTCCGAAAAGCTTGAGCTCAAGCAACCACGCTGGCCGGGGCAGCGACGGGGCGGGGATACCCACCTCTTCTTACGCCTTGAGATTTCTCTGCTCCTTGGTACTTCAGAGTTTCCACTGCCAGCGGCTGCTGCCCAAGGGCGCTGCTGTGGTCAGCGGCCGGACTGTGACTGAGCGCTGCGGTGGCTGCGTTGGCCCCCTACCCATCCCAGGTGCTCAATTTATAGTCCAGGAAAGGTGTCGCCGGCGCTCAGGGCCACCCCCGGTGTCTCCTCCTCCCGCCTCTCCCAGCAGCACGGAGATAAAAGGCCTCTGCCGGATGACCGCGAGTAACACTAGCCCGGCCCTTTCTACTGCGGGGGCGGGGCGCGCGGGGCCAGCTCCGCCTCTGGCCTGATACCCGGGCTGAGGGAGGGCGCCGGGGCAGGCCAGGGCAGGGCAGAGGAGGGATGGAGCAGCCGCACCCCGCCAGCGCCAAGCCCTAGGCTGGCCGGCTGGGGGAGGGCCGGGCACTGCTCGGGTGAACTAGGCGCCAGTGTCGGGACAGACTAGAGGGCGGGCTGGCGTGCGGGGGCTGGGCGGACCTTGCGCGCGCGCTCTCCGGGTGGGGTGACCGGAATACACGTGCCCTGGTTGCAAAGTGAGCCCCTCAACCCCCAGTCTAGAGTGGCCACGGCCACGACTCAGCAGCCCCGGTTTATTAATAGCCGTCGGGGAAGAGGGGCCCGCAGCAGCCATAACTCCAGCCCAGGACTCTTACGTAAGAAGAGTGGCTGGGCATGCCGGGTGCACGTGGACGCGCGGTGCTCCCACAGTGGCCCTGGACTTGGACGCGCGGTGCTCCCGCCATGGCCCCAGCCTTGGCCAGCTGTTGGGGGAGGAGAGCGTCGGAGGCTTTTGCCTCTCTCCCAGCAGGGTCTTTCCCAGTCTTTACTGTAACAACTGCCGGGGATGAAGAGTACCCTACCATCAGATTTGCAGATTTTTTTTTCAAGAGATTAGAAAGTGACAATGGAGAGAAAAAGCCAAGTTCCTGATTTTTGTCCAAGTCAGCTATGCACTGTTGTTGGAGAGCCTGGACCATGTGGCCTTTTGGCTGCCAAGAGGCCAAAAAAGGGTGACAGTAGTTAGGTCTGGTGTTGGGTGTCTTTCATCATTTAACAGAAAAGTGGGGATGCGTCCAATTTTTTTTTTTTTTTAGGGTGTGTGTGTGAAACGCTCCTTTCAAAAAATAGCTCTTAAAGCACAGGGTCATTTAATAGGGCCTAAGAAGCTATGTACCAAATCGCTGGATTTAAGAGTCTTGCACCTTAAATTTCACTTTGGGATTTCCAAGCCACAGCCTGTTTTATTTTTCTTATCTTACTTCCCTTGCCATGTCTCTCCATCCACGTCTTCTCTCACAGTCCTACAGATAATTATGTCCAACGAAATTCAGGCTTTTCGTTTTAAATCCCTTTTCTCTAAAATTAGTTTTCCTTCAGGACAAAAAGTGCCAAAAGGCAGCACATAAATAAGGGGTTTCTTTCTCTCCCTCTTTCTTTCACCTTAAGACCTATACTTAAATATTTTCCAAGGCAAACCGTCTTCCTAACTGTCATTTGAATGAAAGGCTGACTTGGTACCACAAGGACTGATCAGTTGACAACAGAACAGAAGTCTGTGAACCCTGGAGATGCAGCTCAGTCTGGGGACCCCACCCCAATCCCAGGATTTATTAGCTCTAGATCATAGCCCATGTTTTCATATCCATAAAACTCGGAAATGTTACCTGCTCAACCTACCTATCAAATTTTTGGGGATCAATGAAAAGAAAAATGTATTAATTTGAAGCATTAAAATAATCTCACCCTCCCTCTTTGCACACATGGAACCTTAAAAATTTTTCTAGCCTCTTTCCTTATCAATAAAATTGTGCTTCTCCCTTGGGCTGTGCCAAGGATTTGATTAAGGCTAAATAAGATAAAAGATGTAAAAATCATTATGTAAAGTGTAAAGTACTTTTGAAAGATTAATTGTGCTTAGAATGGACCTCAACATAGTCTGGAGGTGTTTATGTGAAGAGTCACAAAACTTAAAAATGTAGAAATGGTCTGTGATGGATCACAGACCCTTTCCCCAGTGCTTAAGCAGAAGGAGAGTATAAAATAGTCCAGGCTGGTTTTAACCCTTAGATCCAATGAGAGTCAAAGGGCATTGCAAGGAGAAAACTCGAGAAAAACATATACAATTTTCAATAGTTGGTTTTCTCATAAATTGAAACATATTTTGTCTCCCATCCCAGGCCCTCTCCATGTTTTAAGTACCTGTGCACCCGGATGAAAACTCAGTGTTCAAATTTAAATTGTTAAGTGCCGGAATCTTGTCTCCTTTTCTTTTTCCCAGTTCCAACAGAGTGTGATAATAACTCACGGAAAACGGAAATCCAAGTGATCTAGCAAAGGGATCCCACCCAGCAAAAAAGTCCAGCTTGAGAGAAAGCCCCTAACTCTTTCCTTTCGGCCTCCACCCCTCCCTTGATTTGTTTCCTTCCTTCCCTCTGGTCTTGAGGTCACCCTCCATCCCCTGGTTTCTTGACTCTGGCCACTGTTCTTGCACATTTCTTAGACACCGTCAGAAGACGATGGCTCATGCATCTGACTGCAAAACTTCCCAAACCGGGCCCCCCCAGCTCCCCCGGTCCCACACAACAACTCACACCCACCCGGGTAACTCCAGAACTGTAAAGGTCCGCGGGCCAGAGCTCCAGGTCCTTGGAATCACCCCACCGCCGCCCCTCTGGCTTCAGCCAATAGGAAGCCGTCAGAGAATGTTATGCAAATAAGCCTTCCCGCTCCAGCCAGTCAGAACACACCGAGCCCTTCCCCCGCGGCCCCCTTCCAGCGTCCTCTTTCACCCCAGGCCCGCCGAGCTGGCTGCCGCGTCCCTGGCAACCGGCAGGCAGCCAGTTTTCCCCCTAGCGCGGCTGTAAAAAAATAAAAACGGTTCCCTGAGGACACATGGGAGGGGAGCCGGCTGGCCCAGGCCTGGCAGGAGGCAAGCATCCTGTCTGGTTGCCCCAGGCACCTTCCCTATCGCGATCTGGAACAGTATGGAAGCGCTGAGCCACCTGCCTAGGACTCATTTTGCCTCCAGAAAACAAGTGAAGTCATGCGTTGAACAAATAACTTTTGAGTCCTTGTAGTAGGCCAACAGGCTCAAGGCAAGGGGCTTTTGGTCTCTACTTTCTACCCAATACGCTAAATTCCCAGGAAAAGCCTTGTCAGAGGCACCTACTCCACTTCTTGGCCCACAGCTCCAACTCTGGAGCTCTTAAATTCTGGTTACTAATTCCCACCTTACCTTCCTACTTTAGCAGCCGCAAAATCATGTTTGTGGGCTCATCTCCCAAAAATTGTCCAAAAACTACCCCTTCTACCCTTTACTTTGGATAGTTTGGGAAAAGATGGCATTTTAAAGATGACCAGAAATTGCTAAACAAAGTAGTGAGCAAGAGTAAACTGGTGGGAGAAGGCAGACTGGAGAAAGAAGTCTGGCCCAGAGCTGGATGGAAGGTGATATTTTTAGGCTAGAAATAGACCAACCCAAGATAGCAAAGATCCTGGATTATTTTGAGACAGAATTTAGAAGGAACCACTTCATGAAAAGTGTCCTAGAAATATGACAATCAGATTGTCCCATTAAAAACCATGTAGTCCAACCATCCACTTGTGCTTATATTGCTCACAACATCCCCACCAAGTGGTCGCCCTGGCCCAGGTTCTTACGTTTTCCATCCTCCAGTATTAGTTCTACTGTTTTGGAGCTCCCCAGAAGGTCATAAAGCTCACCATCAGATGTTTGAAGATAGACATGATCTCCTCGAGTCCACTGTTCTTCAAGTCAGTTATCCCCTGTTCCTGTAGCAATCCTTCATGCTCTTTTGAGTTGCTCATCCAATCCTGGTCACTGTCTTTGGAAGTAGCTCCAGTATGCTTGCAAGTCCGGCACCTGGAACTCATTCCAGGTGCCATCTTTTCTAAGACAAAATGGAGTGGCACAGCCACCTATTTTCTTGTGAATGGCAACTTGTCTAGATCACATTTATTGAGAACAAGTGCTTGGAACTTAGATATGTTAACTCGTTTTAGCTTCACAACAACCCTGAGAAGAAAGTAAGGATCAAAGACTTTAAGGGACAAAGTGGCAGAACTGGGTTTGGTCCAGTTTTCTGATGCCAGATACAATGAATATTCTTTCTACTACCCAGCAAATACCTCCTTCTTACAATGCTGCTAATATTTAATTGACTTATTTAACAGCTACATGCATATGCTGTTATCCATATAACAAAATTTTGTATATCCTCTTCTTGAGCAGTGGGGATCTTTTTGGACCAAGTACAGAACTTTTTATTATACTACTTACACTTTCTCTTATTAAATGTGTTCCATTATTCCAGCCTGTTTTAATATTTTGGGTCCTGATTCTGTGCTATAATGCACTTGAATCTTACCCATTCATTTGATAACTATTCTATATATTTATTCAAGTTATTGATAGCCAGTACCGGACAGCACTGGGCAAAGGACAAAGTGCTGTAGAACATCTGGAGAGCTCCTTCAGTTTGATATCAGTCTATTAATTAGCACCTTTTGGCATATGTTGTTTCAGCCATCCATGAATCATGTTAATTGTACAGTCATCCAGCCTATATTTTTCTTCTTGACCACAGGATATTATGAGAGAGCTTGCTACATGCTTTGCTGAGGTCAAGTTAATGGCCGGTTTTCTTCCTATGGAGTCAAGAAGGAGGGCATTCTTGTCACATATTACAGAGAAACCACTGTCATATGATACAAAAATGCAGAAATAGCATCATAATATTCTGAGTTACAATTGGGCAGGGGCGTGTATCTAATTGTGATTGTCCTTACTGGAAATACCATCATGAAGATTTAGGTGACAGAAGATAGACAAGAAGGTGTTAAACCCTAGGAGCATGCAGTGGTGAATCTACTGCCCTCAAATCTTCTACTTTCAGGTTTTGGAATGTCTGAATATGTTGCAGTTAGCATTTTGTCACAATCTTATTTTTTAAAGCCTCTTTAGCCTTGAATCTGGGAGAAGTAGAGCATAGTGAAAGTTAAGAAGGCTAAAAAATACTTTTTGTTGTGTTCTCAGCATTTTCACATCTTTGATAATTCTCTGTCAAGAATAATGCATTCAATTTGAATATGGTAGATAAGAAAAAGGCAAGAATCATTATAGGTTTTCTTTGTTTTACTTTTAAATGCTTTATTTTTTCTTTTCTTTTTCTAAACACTTTAAATTTGAACTTCTCATTTGCTTTTATTTTTTTATTTCAGCATATTATGGGGGTACAAATATTTAGGTTATGTATATTGCCCTTGCCCTCCCCTCCCCCCGAGTCAGAGCTTCAAACGTATCCATCCCCCAGACGGTGCACTTCGCACTCATTTTGTATGTCTCAATTTGATTATTCTTGGATCCCTTGGAATTCCAGGACCTTTTGGTACTATCAGCATAGAAGGAACAATAATGTTCTTCCTGCACTCAATTCTAAGTGTTTCAATTTGGTTAGCTTAAATTCTGAAATTAGATTCAAAGTGAACAAATTATAACACCAAATCAACATAGGGAGAAAAAAATATAATTATCAATATTTCATATGTTCATGTCTTAATACATATATATCCCATATATACATGTACAGATAAGGACTCTCTCTCTCTCTCTCCCTCTGTCTCTAGACACACACACACACACACACACACACACACACACATATGTATGTATATATTGGTTGTAGCTTCATTCTGTGGAAGCTACAATGTCATAAAAACAATATTATCTGATGGACAAGTGCAATAGTTCCATGCCAAGTCTTCCATAATTTACTCTTTTAATTCTAATAATAAAACAAACTAGACCTAGACAAGGTACGCTGTTGTCAAGGAGAATTCACCTACATCATATTAGATTGTCTGGACAGAGCTAGAACACAAAAGATATAAATCTGGAAGCAAATACAACCCACAAGTCCTTGCAGCTATAGAAGACTTTGACAAGAATAGGAAAAATAATAAACCATTAGGAAGATTTGAAAAAGGAAATTGCAGAGCAAAGGAAGCAAAATTTGAACCAAAAACATCACTAGAGAGTTAGTATATGAACTACAAACAACAATGAACATAACAGGCATGCCAAAAAGTTAAATTACTGACATAGAGTGAAGGGTTCAGATAATCACAAAGAAAAGACACAAAAGAGTCAAAGGAAATAGAGGGGAAATGTTGGATATAGAAGCCAAAGACAACACACTATAAGCGTAACTGATGCCCCTAAAGAAGAGACCTCAACAAGTGAAATAGAATAACTTGAGATGTAATACAGAAAAGTTTTCTTGACAAAATGCATTCATCTGCAGATTTAATAGGCATATTGTATACCAGGTAAAATTTTGCAGAGCAGTTGAGAAACAAGCTAGTTACATTTTTCAACTTCAAAGAAGAAGGAAACAGTCTTCAAGTGTCCAAGCAGGAAAAGAAGTCACCAAAAAGATCGTGGTTGCAGGGGAAGGGAGAATCAAGGCAGCTTTATAGAAACATTCTGTGACAGGAGTCAATGGAGCTGTAAGAAAGAATATGTGACTCAAAAATATTGCATCACTCAAGTGAAAAACAATATGCAGACATTCTCAGACATGAACTTAGAGCTTTTATTGAGAAACTTACTGGTAAAATCTGGCCAAAAAAAAAAATGAATCAAAATAAAGAACTCAAGAATGAAGAAACTCTGATGAAGAGATTGGTGGTGACCTTAACTTTATTTAAATATATAAAAGGAAGATTAATCAGTGTGGGTGATGGCTGCAGAACAGAATGTAAATATTTTAAGCCCTCAAAAAGATACCTGTGCCTGTATGTTTATGGCAGCACTATTCACAATAGCAAAGATACGAAATCAACCTAAGTGTCTATCAACAGAAGAATGGATAAAGAAAATGGGGGCATATGTACACAATGGAATATTATACAACTATAAAAAAAGAATGAAATGTCTTTTATAGCAACACTGATGGAACTGGACGCCATTATCTTAAGTGAAACAACTCAGACACAGAAAGACAAATACTACATGTTCTCACTTATAAGTGGAAACTAAATGATGTGTACACATGAAAGCAGAGTGTGGAACAATGGCCAATGGGGTATGTTGGGGCGGTGAATGTTGGGAGGTTGCATGGTGGGTACAATGTGCATTGCCCCAGTGATGTATGCCCTGAAGGCTCTGACTTCACTGTAATGCAGTATATCAATGTAGCATAATTGCACTTGTACCCCATGAATATATACAAATTTTTAAAAATGGGAAAAAAGTAAAACAAGAAATATTTTAAACCCTGATGATAAAAAAATAAGACAAGCAACAAAATTAGAAGATGGGGGAATAAAGAGTAGCAAAGCTAATGAACTTTCATTACAGCAAGTCAATCAATGATGTCTAAAATCAAATTATGTCATTTAAAAAATAGAGATACCAACATCTTAATTCTTTTCAAAATATTTTTTCTCAACTTAGAGGGATCTTTTAGGAACTAGTTTATTCTATAGCAAAGAGTTTCTTTTCTAAAATTCAGTATTTCGGCTGGGCATGGTGGCTCACACCTGTAATCCCAGGACTTTGGGAGACAAAAGCAGGAGGATCACTTGAGCCCAGGAGTTCAAGACTAGCCTGGGCAACATAGCAAGATCCTGTTTCTACAAAAAGTAAAAAGAAAAAAAAAATTAGCTGGGTGCAGTGGCATGTGCCTGTAGTCCCAGCTACTCTTGAATCAGAGGTGGGAGGGTCGCTTGAGCCCAGGAGTTTGAGGTTGCAGTGAGCTGTGATCGTGCAACTGCACTCTAGCCCAGGTAACAAAATAAGACCCTGTCTCAAAAAAAATTAAAATAAAATAAAATTTAATGTTTCTTTCAGTGTCACTTTAGTTACTACTCAAGTTCACTTAAAGTAGTATGTATAATAATGTTCTGGTCCTGCGTCTGGGTGCTAGGTGCTAACTGTGCAGATGTGTTCAATTAGCAAAATGTGTTAAGCTGACACTTATGTTTGAACATTTTTCTTCATATATGTTATACCTGAATAAATTTTTTGAAATTCAATTCATATAAAATTCTCAGTGCTGTGGGAAAGAGAGGGAGAGAAAGAGTCAACAGCTTGATCTGATGATCTGGTTTAGAATTAAATGCTCTCAGTATTTTTTGGATAAAAACATTTGTGAACCCAACTTAAGTGGGAATAGAAAATCAATAAGCCCTCTGAACTTCGGACCCTTAGAGCAGAAACCACTGTTCTTACTCTTTGCTCCTATCAACTGTAGTTTAAGAAGTCCAATATTGGGAGCTTCCAAGCCTAGCTCTTAGAGAGATGGTATTCTCATTTTTCTGCAAACCCCCTAAATACTGTTTCTAAAAGTACATTTGCACAGCACATTAAATGGATAGATATTCATCTCTGCTATTCTGATCTAGTGATGACAATTCAACGAATCTGGAAACCTTATATCTATCCTTTCTGTGAAGTGTGTACTTCTTTACTAAAGATAGAGAAGATCATGTTAGTGGAGTTCTAAGAATCTCCCTATATCCTCATCTACACCCTAAATCTGACCAGAGGGGTATATTATTTATCTATCCTACATATTCTTTTTACCATGCTACTATGCAAAGATTATCCTTACCAATTTGGCCTACAAAGATTGGACTTTAGATCAGCATTAATTCCGGGCAGTCCAAAATCCAACTGAGGTACATGGTCAATTTATTTGTTTCCTAAATGGTTTGGCATTTAGTAAAAATTTGGAAATAAATTCATGGGTACACCATTAATAGGCACCTTGAACTTAGTTATAATTATTATTTTGTCCTGGAAAAATATTAAACAAGGAAACATGTTTTCCATCTTTAAGACACAAAGGGTCTTGTGTAATTTTGGTTTGTGCAAAGTAGGTGATTATCTTGGTTGGAAGTATAAAGTGTTTGTTTGTGGCATGGAGTTCAATCAGTAATATTTCTAAATGTTTATTTGAAGCTACCCAGTTTCTATAGAAATGATCCCCTTACTTTCGATAGGAGAGACTCAAATGTCTTTCCAATCCTGATTTAAACTATTAGCAAGTGTAAGTGAAAATGCTGAGGTTATTCACACAGTAATTAAATCTTGGATTTTAGAAAGAACAACCTTGATTTACTTAACAAGTCTGTTAAATAAAAGAAAAAAAGAACCCGTATCACCAGGTATTAGAACACACCTCTCTCATTTAGTCTCCTTCACTAGAAAGAGATTACCTAAATCATAGGACTTTGGATACAGAATTAATCCAGAATGTTCCAAATTGAAGATTCTTGGCAGTCTCTGAAATATTAAATTAAGAAATTAAGTTAGTTTCAAATACCACATTCAGCTTTGTTATATCCAGGTTGAAGCAAATTAGGTGCCATTAAGAATGGCCAGTTCACTGGCTTTTATAAATGTTATCCTTGACCTACTGTAGAGACCATGCCTTTCATATGTTCAACCAATTGGTTCAAGTACTTCACACTTCTTTGTACTGTTTGTGTAATTCCTCCATGGCAGGAAAATAGAGTGCTTGGGTTATTACTACCTAATTTAATGTTCATTCAAAATTCTATTTTCTATCTATTCAAGCATAAGGCATTTATTTGCCTACCTTCTAGAACACCACCCCCGACCTATCTTCTAGATAGAAACAATCTTTCTTTCCTCTTCACTCTCTCTCCTCATCAAAAAAGCCAAAATTTGAAATGGGAGGAATGCCTAACAAGAAGATAATGCACTCCCAAGCCCCTAATTATTTCAGAATGCTCTGTAATCCACTCAAAAAAGCAAGGTGTACAAGGTCAAGTTCTACACGTACAAGATACTAAGGTTATATAATAAATTAACAAAAAAAATCCACCACATATTGCAAAATAAGTGACTAATTCTAGAATTATGACTGCATTAGTATAAAGGCCATAAAACATCTGAGTGAATTTGTGTTATAATATCAAAAATATGTACAAATAAATTTTCTCTAACAGACATTCTATTTACTTAAGAGTGTTGGGGTGGCAGACCACCTAGTATAATGAAAAGAGCAAAGGATCTGGAGTCCAACCCATCCCCTATCCTCCCATCCTCATGTAAATTACCTCTCTGCCACTTCCTATATTGAGAGCTCAGAGAAGACAGGTGCTCTCTGTAAGCCTGAGTTGCCTCACCTTGCAGAGTTTGTGGAAGGCTTAAAGATGAGGTGTGTGCCTTGTAGAGTATCAAGGACATGGTAAGCAGTAAATATAAATATGTTGCCTGGCTATGATAATTTTCACTGTATATTGTGTTAGTATGCCTCATGATGCCATATATGAACACTGAGATTGAAAATAGTTACAGGTATGTTTCTGTAGCTCAACTGTCTTCTATAGTATGAAACATTTGTTGACACCTTGAATCTTTCCCACTTGGAAATTTTAAGGGTACATGATGTACAACTTTTCTTTCCTCCCTCCCTCCCTCCCTCCCTCCCTTCCTCCCTTCCTTCCTTCCTTCCTTCCTTCCTTCCTTCCTTCCTTCCTTCCTTCCTTCCTTCCTTCCTTCCTTCCTTCCTTCCTCTGTCAGACCTCTCGCTATGCTTTTTATGTCAGCACACATTCTTAAAACAATCCACAAATTCCTAATCATACATAA
Organism: Lepilemur ruficaudatus; assembly: GCA_963574885.1. Classification (NCBI taxonomy): domain Eukaryota; kingdom Metazoa; phylum Chordata; class Mammalia; order Primates; family Lepilemuridae; genus Lepilemur; species Lepilemur ruficaudatus. The sequence goes on from CAUYRT010049464.1 coordinate 121,381, forward strand.
TGTGAACATTTGTAAGACTTGTGGTTTAAATCTCTCAAACTATATAGGCTGAGAAAAGTGTCATTTGAAGAACAAGTCATTTAGAAAGAACTCATAAATTGAAGGAAGAGAGAACCTGAGCCATGCAGATATCTGGGTAAAGAGCAGGTCACGCAGAGGGAAAGCCAGTACAAAGGCCCTGAGGCAGAAACATGCTTAGAATGAAAAATAGGCCAGTGTGGTCAGAGCAGATAGAGTGAGGGGGAGAATGTTAGGAGATGAGGTTGGAGAGGCAATGGGGTCAGATAACATAGGGACCTGGGAGCTATTTTAAAGACTGTAGCTTTTACTGGGGGAGAAGATGTCATTGGAGTGTTTTGAGCAAAGACATGATATGATTTGATTTAACTTTTAAAGGAGCCATGTGTTATTCTCTGGGTTGAGAATAGACTTTAGAGGAGTAAGAATACAAGGTAGTTGAGTAGTTAGGAGGCCCTTGCTATAATCCAGGTGAGAGATGAAAGTGATTTAACCAAAGATGGCATTGCCGAGAAGTGATTGTGTTCCTTGTATATTTTGAAAGTAGAGCCAGTAAAACTTGCTGGCATTTTACTTAGGTGTGAGAAAAGGAAGAGATTCAAGAAGTTAAGTTTTTGACCCAAGCAACCAAAAAGACCGAGTTAACACTGAGATGGGAAAGATAGCATAGCATGTTTGAGTGAGAAGATCAAGAATTCACTTTTAAACACGTTAACTTTGAGATTAGACATCAAGTAAAGGCACTGCATAGGTGGTCAGATATAGGAGTCTGAATCATAGTATTTTTAAGTGCTGCCCCAAATTCTAGTCTTCACAGGATTCAGGGGAACAAAAAGGTTTGATTATAAAAATCCACCAGCAACGATAAGTATCCCCGGTTTCCTCACCACCTGTACCATCTCTCTTCTCCTTCAGAGCCTACGTTCTCCCAGAGTTGTTTACAGTCTCTGTTCACCTCCCATTCATTCCTCAACCCACCCTGCTCTGGCTTCTGGTGTCATTGCTCCATAGAAATTGCTCTTGCTGATGTTACTAGCCCCTAGCCATGTTGCAAATCCCCTCATCACTTTCTCATCATACTTGACATTGTCAGCATTTGACACTGTTTACCATATCTCAATTGAAATGTGTTCTTTCCTTAGCTTCCATGTTCCCATACTCTTCCAGTTGTCCTCCTTTCTCTCTTTCCTAGTCTCCATTGCTAATTTATCCTTCTCTACCCAATCTTTAAATGTTGGAGCTCCTAAGGAGTCTAAGGACTCTCTCTCTTAGACCCTGTTCTCTTCTCTCATTTTACTTTTGCCCTACGCAATATCATCCATCCATGGTGTCAAATATCATCATATGTAATCGACACAAAAATATGTGTCTCTAGCCAAACCCCTCTTCTTAGCTTCTGGTCTATATAGTCCGTTTCTTATCCCACTAATCCACATAGATATCTCCAAGCATCCGAAACTTAACATGTCCAAAAGATACTTTCACCCTGACAAACCTGCTCCCCTTCAGTTTCACCTTTCTCATGAAAAGCTTCCACTATCCAGCCAGTTACTCATGCTGGAAACTTGGAGGTCATCCTTGACACTTCTCTCTCCATTCTTCACATCCAAATACGTCTTCAACCCCCTTGCTTTTGTCTGGTACCGTCTTCTTGCTTTGTGTATGTAAGATCTTTCAGATCTTAATTCAGAGGGCTGAATTGTATCAAAGACAAATCTCCATCAGTATGACTCCATACTCCATTACCCTGTTGACATCCCTCATAGCACTTATCACACTCAGTAGTTATCTTTATTAATTTTTCTGTTTTTTGTCTTCTTTCTCCAACTAGAATATAAGAAGATAGGCATTTTGCCTGTTTTGTTAATTGCTATACACCCAGCACTTAGTATGGGGCCTAATACACTAGACATTTAATAAATATTGGTTGGATCAATGAATGAAACATTTCTGTATTAAGTGTAATTTGATGCAAATAAGCATACATGGTCTATAATATACTAAGAGGTTTTAAAATCAGGAAAAATTTAAAAAGAAATCAAATGCCTTGATAGTAACTATTGAGATGATTTTACAGTTTTTCTCTTTTGACCAGTTTGTATGGCCAATTATATTAATAGACTCCCTAATATTAAAGCATTCTTAAATTACTAAATCAAACATTATTTGGTTGTTGGGTATCATTCTTTTCATGTACTGGTGGATTCTATTTCTCAAACAAATGTGACACTGATCTATAAACCTCACAGAGATGCTTAAAATATCACTATAACCCAGTCATACTAGTGAATATTGATGTGAAAATCCTAAATATATATCCATATACACATACATATAGACAAATAGAATCAACCAATACATTAAAATTTGAACTTCTCAAGAGTAAAAAACGCTGGGGCTGATATTTTGTAAACTGCATTTTCCAGACTCCTTTGCCAGCCAGCTCCATGTTAAGTTCTGGTACCAGGAGGAACAAGACGGAAATTTGAACGTGAGCAGAGGGAAGATGGACTTCCTTTTTACATTTTTAGCTATCCTTGTCGGTTTGTCCCGGCAGTGGCAGTTCACCCCAGCAGCAGTGGGTGGTTCCAGCGAGCAACTTCTTTGGTGTTCTCAGAACCAGTCTCATGGTATCCCCTAAGACATAGCAGCAGCGATAGCAGCAGCAGCATAGCACCCTTCCTCAGAAGTCTGAGTCCCAGCCCTGTGGAGGCCCTTCTCTGAACACAGAGACACCAGCGGTAGTTGGGCAGGGTTCCTCTTCAAAAGTCTGAGCATCAAAGTCACAGGGCCTCTTCCCTGAGCTCTTAGATTTTGGTAATGCCAACCTCTTTCTTTCTGTTCTCCCAACCCTAGCGGTAGTAGCTACTTCTTATAGTTATCATCTCTGCATTACCTCAGTTTCCCCTTTTTGTTCTTTCAGCCCTCCAATACCCATACAATTAATTTCCCATATAAAAACTCTCTATTAAAATACCAAGATGGCGTTTCTGTTTTCTTGGAAGGACCCTTATTGACACAACAAATTTTGTCATGAGTCTATTTGAGTTTTTAAAATCTCTTCTTAAGTCAATTTTAATACTTCTTATCCTCCTGGAAAGTTATTCATTTCACCCACAGAGTTGTGCCAAATATTTTCTTTTAGCTCTTTCAAGTTCCTTTGTTTCTACAATGATAATCCTAATCTCATATGTAGATTTTTGTATTTGTTCTCATATTCTTCTTTTTGTCTTGTTTAGGCTATCTAATTTGTCTTTCTTCTGAACAAAGACAACTGCTCTTGAATTTATTTGTGAATTCTGTCATTTTTCTAATTTACTATTTTGTTTATTTATCTTAGGAATTTTTCCTTCTGCTTTCCTTGCTTGTTTTTGCTTTTCTATTTTTAACTTCTTAGGTGGATTATTTAATTTATTTTTTTCATCTTTCTTATTTAGTCATGAAAGTGTTTAAGGGCACAAGTTTTTCTCTGATTATTGCTTGAGTTGTTTTAATTATTATTCTTTAGATAGCCTCTATATCTGACTTTAATATCTTCTTTGGCCCAATAGTTGTTTAAGAGAGAGTTTTAAAAGTTCTATATAGTTAAATTAGTTTCTGTGTTTGTTATTAACTTAGATTTTATTATATTGTGGTCAGCAAATATAATCTGCATGACTTCTACTTTTAGGGATTTATTAACATTTTCTTTGGTTATGCCTTATTTCCTCAATTTTAATACATATTTCTACTGCCCATTTTATTTAATCTAAGACATATTTTAATGTCTCTGAAATGAGGCATCTTATCAACAATTAATGGCATCTTATACTTATAATCAACAATCTAAGATAATGTTAGACCTTAAAATATGATGCTATCTTAAATTTAATGAATGTGTTTTATTTAAATCATTCTAAAACTGTAGCATATCTCACAGTCTCTATTAAAAGAAAGTTGACAACTATGAAGTTTTTTCCCTTATATCTCCTATTGAATCGTTGGTGTATCTTATTGTTGATATCTTGGAATTGAAGATAGTATTTTTTTATTGCTTTGTGGATACACAAAAAGAAGAGATACTCTCTGTTTTCAGAGTATAGATGTCTTAATTACTTGGAGCTGCTATAACAAATTACCATAAACCCATAAACTGAAATGGCTTAAACAACAGGAATTTACTTCTCCCAGTTATGGAAACCAGGAAGTCTGAGATCAGGATGCCAGTACGGTGGGGTTCTCGTTAAGATCCACTTCCTGGTTTGCAAACGGCTATCTTTTTATTGTATCCTCACATGGTGGAGAGCAGATAGAGATAAAGGAACCTCTCTCTTATCTCTTCTTATAAGGACATTAGTCCCATCATGAGAGTTCCACTGTCATGACTTAATTAAATTCCAAAGGTCCCATCTCCAAATAATATCACTTTGAAGATTAGGATTTCAACATACGAATTTGGATGGAGGAGACACAAATATTGAGTCCTTAGCAATAGTGTTCAATATATATATATATATTCAAGGAATTATCTTAAGTATGTGATTTAAGTCCTTTATAAGATCCTTACTTAGATTTTGATGATGGTAGTATAATAGCTGGGGATTTGGTGGTGTACATGATCTGTTCTACTATACAGAATAAGTCAAAGTCTCCTACTTTTGAGCATATTATCATTTTCTCATTGTAGTTCCTTTTGGTTTTTAATTTATGTATTTTGATTATCTGTTATTTGATGAATAAATATGTTAGTTCTCTATCTGAACTATATCTTTTATTATTGAAAATTGGTTCTCTTTACCATATTAATGTTTTTTTTAATTCAACCTTACCAGATATTAATTTTGGTGACTTATTTTCACTTTGTTTCCATTTGCCTGATATGTTTTTGACCATTCTTTTAATTTAAATCTCTGTATATCAAACTGTTTTGTGGTAATTGGATTTTACCAGCTCTCACATTCCTCGAATCTTTTACTTTGATTCATCTCTTTGTTGACTGGATTTTGTCATCAGATGATTTTTTTAAGAAAAGCTTGTAGATGCAATAGTCTCTGAGTTTTTGCATGTTTTAAAATATCTTTCTGATTTTTTATATCTGGACAACAGCTGGATTGACTACAAATTATCAGGTCATTTTTTCCCCTTCAGAAGTCTGAATGTGTTACTCTATCTTCCAAGATTGAATAATGTTGTGAAGAAGGCTGAAGTCCACCCGATTTATTCTAGCTTTCTTTTATGGATGCCCATTAAGATTCAATGTATATTTAGAGGTTCTGTAACTTCACCAGTATTTGTCTATTTAGCAGGCTAAATCAACCTTTTCCTTAAATTTGCTGTACTCTTTCAATCCATAGATTCATCTCTTTCCTTATTTCAAGAAAGTTTCCTTTAATTTTATCATTTAATGTATTTTCTCCCTCAGGTTTTCTATTCTTCTGGAGTTTATGAACACTATTTTGTCTCTCTGCCATAGTTGTCATTTTTTTCCCCTATTTACTTCCATTTATTTGTCCTTTTCCAATTCATATTGCATAGTTTTTAAAGCACTTGTTTCCATGTGACCTGCTTTTGATATTAGTAATGTCTGTCCTGCTTTTTGTTTTTTAAATGCACTGTGTTTTTTCAACAGTCTGAAATATTAATACTTTATTTAAAAAACATTTTAAAAATCATGGCAAATATGCCAACATTTGATAAAATTGGATTGTAAATACATGTTTTTTTGTTTTATTATTTTCTGTATGTTTGATTTTTTTTAAAGTGAGCATTATTTTTTAGAGCAGTTTTAGTTTTGCAACACAACTGTATGAAGTACAGAAACATGCACCGCCTGCCCCACCATCAACATCCCCCACCAGAGTGGTACATTTGTTACCATCCATGAACCTACACTGGCACATCATTATCACCCAAAGTTCATAGTTTACATTACAAATATGGTTTGTATTTCTATAATTGTTCATTATTATCCATGTTTCCTGAGTTCTTCCAGCACATCTTATATCTCTTTCTAAGCATCTTATCATTAGTTGTTATCTCTTCCTTGGGCCTCTTTCCTGTTCCTCTTTAAAAAAACATATTTCCATGTAATTTATTTATAATTGCACATTTCTTCTTAATTGAGGGCAGCTGCATGTTTCCATTTATGCATTTTTGGTTCCTTTATGTCTCTCCTAATTTTGCATCTAACCCATCAAAAAAAATCACACTGGCTTGAATTTCAAAATATCTCTAGAATATGATCACATTTTATGCCCTCTTGCAGCTAGGAGAGGTCAGGTCTGGCCCACAATGTGAAAGAAGAAATTTCTCTGTGGCCCTCTGGGAAAACTTTTTAAAAGAAGACAGACAACACAGGTGTGTGCCTTTTGCCTTTTTCCTCTTGTTCTTCCTCCCTTCTTACTGTCAGTAAAGCAGCTGGGTACCTTAGGTGTAGCATCCATTTGTCATCATAAGGAAGATAGCCACACATATCAATAATAAAGCATGGATCTATAAGAAACCTGGGTGCAGATGACATCTATGGGCAACTACAGCCATGAACTGTCCACCTCCATACTTCCTGTTACATGAGAAAAATAAATCCTGATTTATTTAAGCTATTGTGGTCAGTTTTCTGATACATACAGCTGAACACCATCTTGACTGATGAATGCCTCCTATACAGTATGTATTAGTTCCCTAGTGCTGCCATAACAAAGTACTGCAAACTTAGTAATTTAAAACAATACAAATTTATTCTGTCATTGTTCTGGAGGCCACACATCCAAAATCAAGGTTTTAGCAGTGTTGGTTTCTTCCGGAGGCTGTGACGGAGAGTCTGTTTCAGGATTTTCTCCTGGCTTCTGGTGGCTGCCGGCAATCCTTGGCTTTCCTTGACTTGTATATGCATCACTCAAATCACTGCCTCTGTCTTCACATGGCCTTTCCCTGGATTTCTCTCTGTGCCTTGTCCTTTTCTGTCTCTTATAAGGACACCAGTCATTGGATTTAAGGCCCACTCTAATCCAGGGTAATCTCATCTTGAAATCTTTACCTTAATTACATCTGCAAAGACCCTTATTCCAAATAAGGTCACATCCTGAGATTGAGAATATATCTTTTTGAGGGGACAGAGGTACTATTCAACCTACTACAGAGTTCATAATTTTAAACATACATAAATGGGATAGATACATGCATTTTTATTTTGGAGCAGTCCATTTATTTAGGTATTTATTTGTCTACGTTTAACTTTTTGCTTGATTCCTCTCTCTCCCTCTGTTCCCACCTTAACCTACATCAGACCATCTTCATGATCCAGGTTAACCTATGGTGTATCCTTTTATTTTTGTCCACAGACATTAAACCGTATACAGACAGAATGTATCATACATGCACAGATAAACACACACAATATGTTAGTTATTCTGCATAATCAACTACCCGAAAACTCAGTGATTTAATATGGCAATTACTTATTATTATAGTTCATAAATCATCAGATTGATATTTGCATGAAATTCTTGCTCATGTATTAGGTTATTTAGTATGAAATGTCCGATTTCCTTAAATACTAAGTTAGAAAGTTGATATCTCTGACATTTCCCTTTGACACTTCTTGTTTTATTTTTATTGTGAAGGCACATCCTCAGTCTTTCAAACACACGTTTTGGTGCTGCATGGACATGAATTTTTCAGGGACACTATTTAAGCCAGTGTGGTCTGCTCTCTGTCTGCCCCTCTCAAAAATTTCACATTCATCCCACATGCAAAATACATCCCTATGCCAGGCACAGTGGCTGGCGCCTATAGTCATAGCTACTCGGGAGGCTGAGGTGAGAGGATTGCTTGAGCTCAGGAGTTCAAGGCTGCAGGTGCCTCTACTGTGCCACTGCACTGTAGCCTCAGTGACAGAAGGAGACCCCATCTCTAAAAAAACATTTTTTTAAATACATCCCCTAAGTCTTAACCCATTCCACAATTAACTCTGAATCCAAAATCTTATCAACTCAAAAACTTCAAAATCTCAAAAAGTTCTAAATCTCACCATCTAAATCAAGTGTGGGTGAGACTTGGTATGGCCCATTCTGAGGCAAAGTTCCTCTCTATCTATGAACCTGTGAAACTAGAAAACAAGTTATCTGCTTCCAAAATATAGTCATGTGCCACATAACGACATTTGGGTGAACATCAGACTGCATGTACGATGGTGGTCCAATAAAATTATAATAGGGCTGAAAAATTTCTACTGCCTAGTGATGTCACAGCACAACACATTACTTATGTGTTTGTGGTGATGATGGTGTAAACAAACCTACTGCATTGCCAGTCATATAAAAGTATAGCACATACAATTATCTACAGCATTACTTGGTAATAAAAATAAATGACTATGTTACTGTTTTATGTATTTATTATACTATTTACTTTATAAAAAGTAAAGCATAGGCTTTACTTTTTATCGTCACTTTAGAGTGTACTCCTTCTACTTTAAAAAAAATTAACTGTAAAACAGCCTCAAGAAGGTCCTTCAAGGAATTATTTCAGAAGAAAACATTGTTTTCAAAGGAAATGACAACTTCATGAGTGTTATGGTCCCTGAAGACCTTCCAGTGGGACAAGATGTGGAGGTGGAAGATAGTGATATTGATGTTCCTTAGTTTTTAACAAAAAAGTTTGAATAGTAAAAAAGTTTTTAAAAATTTTAAATAGAAAAAAGTTTACAGAATAAGAATCTAAGGAAAGAAAATTTTGTACAGCTGTACATACAATGTTTGTGTTTTAAGCTAAGTGTTATTACAAAACAGACTTAAAGTTTATAAAGGAAAGAAAGTTACAGTAAGCTAAGGTTAATTTATTATTGAAGAAAAAATTTTTTTATAAATTTAGTGTAGCCTAAGTGTACAGTGTTTATAAAGTCTACAGTAGTGTACAGTAATGTCCTAGGCCTTCACATTCACTCACTACTCACTCACTGACTCACCCAGAGCAACTTCCTATTCTGAGAGCACCATACATGGTAAGTGCCTTACACAGGTGTGCCATTTTTTATCTTTTATGCCATATTTTTACTGTACCTTTTCTATGTTTGGATACACAAATACTTAGCATTGTGTTAAAATTGCCTACAGTATTCAGTACAGTAACATGCTGTACAGGTTAGTGGCCTGGGGGCAACAGGCTGTACCACATAGCCTAGGTGTGTAGTAGGCTGTGCTATCTAGGTTTCTATAAGTGCACTCTAACCACGTTCAAACAATAACACAATCTCTTAAGGATGCACTACTCAGAAAGTATTCCTGTTGTTAAGCAACGCCTGACTGTACAATGATTAGACAGGCATAGAATAGACATTCCCATTTCAAAATGGAGAAAGTGGTCATATAACCTAGTAACCCCTAAGTGGAAATCCTCATTCCGCAGCAACTCCACTTGAGGTCCCTGTCCCAGACAGAGTGGTGCAATCAACCTCCACCATCAACAACTGTCCTTACAACCTACATCAATTTTTGAATATGCATAGCCAAATATATCTATCTTTTTCCTTTATAGCTTCTGTGTTTTTAATCTTGATTAAAATATTTCCCCTGACCCTATATTGTATCTATAGCCTCCTAATTTTCTCTAAGAATTCTAGTCATTTAATTTTACATTTTCATTTTTATATCTTCTGAAATTAGTATTTTATTTCATGGAAGATGGAGTCCATTTTTATTTTTTTCCAGATGGTTATCCAATTGTAATGCACCACTTATTTTAACAAATCCATACTTTTCCCAAAAAGGGATTTGCGCTATGACTTCTGTCATTTATGAATTTCTCATATATACTGGGATATAACTCTTGATTCTTTCTTCTTTGCCAATGATCACTTTCTTCTTATGTCAATATCATATTGATTTGATAAAAGTGGCTTTTTGGTATGTTCTGATACTTGGTAAAACAAGTCTCCCCTCCCTAACTTGATTTTCAGAATGTCTCCTTTTTTTATCCCCGAAGGAGTCCATGTAACAGTATAAAATGAGAGTACAGAGCAGTACTATTCAGTTGGTAGCCACTAGCCTAAATTAAATTAGCTAAAATTAAATACATTTAAATTAATTAAAATTAAATTTTAAATTAATTTAAATTTAAATTAATTAAAATTAAATACAATTAAAATTTCAGTTCCTTAGTTGCACTGGTCACATCTCAAGTGCTCAACAGCCACATGTGACTGATGGTTACCATGTTGAACAGCTCAGAAGTTGAACATTTCCATCATTGCAGAAAGTTCTATTGGAGTGTGCTGGTCTGTAGTATCTGACATTTTCTTGTTTCCAAGGATGATTCTTCTGATATAAATACTTCCTTTAATTTGTGTTACATGTTTATTTTCTTCTCTGTTTCTATTTTTGTGGGTGGGGGAGTGGTTGTGGGGTGTGTGTGTGTGTGTGTGTGTGTGTGTATACAGAGAGAGAGATAGAGAGAGGCGCCATGCAGGGTCCTTCCTTCATTTTGCTCATCTTGAAATGGAGGAAGTTCTGGAAAGAGCCACTACTTAATAATAATGTGAAGAGGAGGATTTTTGTTTCTAACCGTGATAGGGCACCTGAAAACGGACATATTTTCCCACCATAAACTATAAAACTGGGCAAAATATATGAGACAACTGTTTTCAAGCATTGGACAACAGGTGGTATAGGAGTGTGATCTTTGAGAGACAGAAAACACAGGAGGTGAGCCTTGCATCCACGTTTCTGCTTTAGGGTACTTTGGGGATCATGGTGCCGGAAGGTGGGCACCAAGCAGAATACGTTCAGTCTTGCTAAGCTGAGATCAGAGTTTGGGGCAGCCAAAGCACATGGAATTTTCTGACAGGGTACTAGAGAGGAGGGAACTGAGCAGAGCAGGACCTAAAATAGCCAATATAGTTCAGGGATCAAAAATAACAACAAAATTGGAGAACTCACACTATCTAATTTTAAGGATTACTATAAAACTACCAAAATCAAGGCAGAAATCAAAACAGAGAGAAAAACAAATAAGTTAATGAAACAATATAATACACACATAAAAAGATCGATATAGATACATAATCAATTGATTTTCAATAAAAAGGCCAAGACAATTCAATGGGAGAAAGGATAATCTCTGCAAAAGGTATTTTTTTGGAGTAAAGACATGATATGTAAAATAAATAAATAAAAAAAAGTGTTGCTAGAACAATTGGTCTTCTATATGTTACAAAAAAAAAAAAAAACCTTACCTCACACCATACAAAAAATTACTTGTAGGTGAGTCATATATCTAAGCAAACAAGATAAAACTATAAACTTCAAGAAGAAAATGTGGGAGACTATCTTCATGACTTAGAGAGGCAAAGATTTCCTAGTTGGGGCACAAAAAAACTAATCAATAAAAACTATAAATTGACCTTTATCAAAAGCAAAAATTTCTGCTCCTTCAAAGGCAATTAAGAAAATGCCAAAGCAAGCCATAGTCTGGGAGAAAATATTCATGATATACATGTCTCCCAAGAGACTTGTATCCAGAATTCATACAGAATGTTTTCAATAATAAAATGACAAAAAGCCCAATTTAAAAATGCATAAAATGCTTGAAAAGAATGTTGTTAACAGGGGCTAGGGGGGTTGAAGGAGCATTGAGGAGATGTTGGTCAAAAGACACAAAATTTTAGTTAGATAAAAGGAATAAGTTTAAGAGATCTATTGTATAACATGATGACTGTAGTTAACAATATATTGTATTCTTGAAAAATGCTAAGAGAGTGGATGTGAAGTGTTTTCACCACAAAAATGATAGTGTGAGGTAATGCATATGTTAATTAACTAGATTCAGTCATTCCACAATGTATATATACTTCAAAACAATATGTTGTACACAGTAAATGCATATAATTTTATCTGTCAATTCAAAAAATATATAAATAAGTAGATCAAAATACTTCAAAAAGACACTTCACAAAAGAAAGTGCATGGCCAATAAGCTCATGAAAACGTGCTCAGCATCATCAGTCATCAGAGAAATGCAAATTAAAACCACAATGTGATACCACTTCGTACACATTAAAATGGTTAAAATTTAAAAGTCTGGTAACACTAACTTTTGGTGAGAATGTGGAATAACTGACATTCAACATTGATGTGGGAATGTGAAATAATACAATCATTTTGGAAAATGCTGGTTTCTTTTAAAGTGAAACATACACTTATACTATGACCATTAACTCCACTCCAATTTACTCAAGAGAAATGAAAATATGTTTCCACAAAAAGACTTGTGCAAAGATGCTCATAGCACCTTTATTCATAATAACCCCAAACTGGAAACAAACCAAATGTCTATTAACAGAAGACTGGATAAATAAATTGCGATATATTCACACAATCGAGTACTAGTCAGCAATAAAAAGAAATGAATTGCTTATACATGGAGCAACATGGATGAATCTCTAAGACATTATGTTTAGCAAAAGAATCCAAACAGGAAGGATTATATACTCTATGATTATGTTGATATGAAGTTCAAAAATAAGCACAACTAACTGATGGTGATAGAAATCAGATCAGTGATTGCCTGTAGTCGGGGACGAGGACAAAAGAGTTAGGGATTGACTGCAAGGGGAAACAAAAGGGCTTTCTTGGAAGACAGAAATGTTCTATTTTGTTCTTCATTGGGATAGTGATTACAGAGGTGCATACATTTGCCAGAACTCATTGAATTGTACCCTTAAGATTTGCACCTTTTATTGCACGTAAATTTTACTTGAAACAAACAAAAAGTAACGCTGTACCCAAACAGAAGCTTTTCAAAAGAAGATAGACTAATGGCCAACAAACATATGAAAAAATGTTCAACATCACTAATCATCAGAGAAATGCAAATCAAAACCACAATGAGACAGCACCTAACCCCAGTGAGAATGGCTTTTATCAAAAAGTCCCAAAACTATAGGTGCTGGTGTGGATGCTGAAAGAAAGGAACACTCATATGCTGTTGGTGGGACTGCAAACTAGTGTAACCTCTATGGAAAATAGTATAGACATTCCTTGAAGAAACTAAAAGTAGACCTACTATTTGATCCAGCAATCCCACTACTTGGTATTTACCCAAAGGAAAAGTCATTTTATCAAAAAGATATCTGCACCCAAATGTTTATTGCAGCACTATTCACAATCGGAAAGAAGTAGCATCAACCCAAGTGCCCATCAATTCATGAGCAGATTAATAAAATGTGGTATGTATATACCATGGGGTACTACTAAGCCATAAAAAAAGAATTAATAACTTTTGCAACAATCTGGGTGGAACTGGAGACCATTCTCCTAAGTGAAGTAAGAATGGAAAAACAAACACCACATGTACTCACTATTAAATTGAAACGAACCGATCAGCACTCATGTGCACAGATGGAAGTAAAACTCAATGGAAATTATGCAGGTGGGATGGGGGAGGAGGGGATGGGTGAAATCACACCTAATGGGCACAATGCATACTATCTGGATGAGGGGCACACTTGTAACTTTGTCTCAAGCAATACAAAAGCAATCCATGTAACTAAAACATTGGTATCCCTGTAATATTCTGAAATATTTTTTTAAAAGTAACACTATAAGGAAGACACAAGGGAGTATACTGTTGTAGCCTTTGACTTTAAATCAGGTATGATGGCTTAGAAAACTCCGTGCCCAAATCTAGGTCTCTTCTCTGGATGTGACTCGTCTTTATCACTGTTGGCACATAAAAGGATGTCTCCTTCAGGGAGTATATACTTCACATGGGAGAGCCATTGCCTCAACCTTTCAGCTTACTGAACTTTTTTCTTTCACAGAATTATTGGTTTCTATCTTCTTTTGTTTTGTTTTTATTTGCTCTGTACTCTGGCCACCAGTAGTAGCCTTATGGCAAGCTGTTGTCATCCCTGTCTCATCTAGAGTAAGTTTATCTGGGTTGGCAAAAATAAAAATGGCAGACCCATAATGTCTTTTCTTCAACATAGCTTCTCTTGTACGTTTTCAGGATGGAAAAAGTTTGCACAGTGATGGTTCCTATTCCACCATGGCCCACACTCTCATAGCCCTTCCTCAACATCACCTCTAATGACTTGCGCGTAGACATCTCAAAACCCTCTTCACTTGCAGAGATACTTACATCTTCCTTGAGATCTGGAAAGTTATTTTTTAGTTCCCATCATCTGCCCATAACTTTGTCTAAGTTTCGCTGTACTTGGCAAATATTCTGCACTGTTTGGGTTGTAGTAGCCATTCCTTAGTTTTGTTATGTCTGAAATTTTCTTTTTTTTTTTTTCCTTTCTTCAAATCTGTGGGGTTAGAGCAAAAGATATTCCTTTACTTCACCATGTTTTGCTGGAAACCCAGAATCTAGTGTGAGTTTTTAGATATCCAGACTTGGTCTTGCTCCTCTCATGGTCAAAGCCTTTGACTGAGCTTTCAGTGCCATTCAAAGATCAAGTCTCACAGCCCTAAGGTAGCTTCAAAGACTCTACATGACCTGGCTTTACTTAGTTCTCCAAGTTTTATATTGTTTCTCACTGTCCTAATCTAGGATGTTTCACTCTTTCTCACCTTTTTATTCTTTTAAGATAACATTTATCATTCTTTTTCAAATTATTAAAGTAACTGGATTTAGTGGTGGAGGCTTGGAAAATATGCAGAAGTATAAAAAAGAAATGAAAATCACCTGATTATTTGTGTTTTTGCTATTGAGTTGCATGAATTCCTTATATATTTTTGACATTAACCCCTTGTCAGATATATGGTTTTCAAATATTTTCTTCCATTCCATAGGTTGTCTCTTCACTATGTTGATTTCTTTTGATATGCAAAAGCCTTTTTATTTGGATGTAGTCCTATTTATTTTTGCTTTTGTTACCTGTGCTTTTGGTGTCATACCCAAGAAATCCTTGCCAATCCTTGCCAATTAATGTCAAGGAGTTTTTTTCCCCATGTTTTTCTTCAAAGAGTTCTACAATTTCAGATTTTATGTTGATGCTTTAAATGTATTTTGAGTTCATTTTTGCATATGGTATCTGACAATGGTTTAATTTCATTCTTTTGCATGTGGATATCCAGTTTTCCTAAAACAACTGTTTATTGTTTATTGAACTGTTTCTGTTTATTGAAGAGACTTTTCTTTCCACATTGTGTATTCTTGCTGCCCTCATTGAAGATCACTTAGACATACACGTGTGGCTTTATCTCTGGGCTCTCTATTCTGTTCACTAATCTATGTGTCCTTTTTATGCCAATGCCATACTATTTTGATTACTGTAGCTTTATAATATAGTTTGAAATTAGGAAATGTAATGGCTCCAGATTTGTTCTTCTTTCTCCAAATTGCTTTGGCTATTCAGGGTCTTTTGTGGTTACACACAAATTTTAGGATTGTTTTTTATTTCTGTGAAAAATGCCACAGGAATTTTGATAGGGATTGCATTAATTCTGTAGATCACTTAGAGCAGTAAGGAAAATTTAACAATATTATTTCTTCCAACTTATGAACATGAGATATATTTCCATTTATTTGTGTCTTCTACAATGTCTTTCACCAATGTTATATAGTTGTCAGTGTACACATCTTTCAACTCCTTTGTTAAATTCATTCCTAAGTATTTTATTCCTTCTGATACTATTGTAAATGGGAATATTTTCTTAATTTCTTTTTTGGATAGTTCATCATTAGTGTACAGAAAGGCAACTGATTTTTGTATTGTATCTTGCAATTTTACTGAATCCATTTATTAGTTTTTACAGTTTTTTGGAGTCTTTAGGGTTTTCTATGTTAAGATCATGTCATCTGCAAATAGATAACTTTGCTTCTTCTTTTCCAATTTGGATTCCTTTTATTTCTTTTTCTTGCCTAATTGTTCTGGCTAGGACTTCCAGAACTATGTTGAATAGTGAGAGTGGGCACCCTTGTATTGTTCCTGATCTTAAAGGAAAAACTTTCAACTTTTCATCATTGAGTATGACGTTAACTGTGAATCTGTTGTATGTGGCCTTTGTTCTGCTGAGGTACATTCCATCTATGTCTAATTTGTTGAGAGTTTTTATCATGAAAGGATAATTCAATAGCAAAAAGACAAAGAACTCAATTAAAAACTGGGACAAGGACCTGAATAGACATTTTTCCCAAAGAAAATATGCACATGACCAACAGGTATATGAAAAGGTGTTCAAGATCACTAATCACAAGGGAAATACAAATCAAAACCACAATGATATATCATCTCATAGTGTTAGGATGGCTATCAGCAAAAAGACAAGAGATAACAAGTGTTGGTGAGGATGTAGAGAAAGGGGGACCCTTGCATACTGTTGGTGGGAATGTAAATCAGTACAACCATTATAGAAAAAAAAGTGGTGGTTCTTCAAAATATTAAAAATAGAATTAGCATGCAATCTAGCAATCCCACTTCTGGGTATATACCCAAAAGAAATAGAATCAGTATGTCAAAGGGATATCTGTGCTCCCATGGTCATTGCGTCATTATTCACAATAGTCAAGATATGGAAATAAGCTAAGTGTCCATTGAGAGATAAATAAAGAAATTGTGATTGATATATATGTATATGCATATATATTCCATTGTGTGTATATGTATCATATATTCATATATGTCATATTTATTATATTATTTAACTATAAAAAGAAGGAAATCCTGCCATTTGTGACAACATAGGTTAACCTGGAGGACATTACGTTAAGTGAAATAAGCCAGACACAGAAAGATAAATACAGTATGATCTCACTTGCATATGGAATCTAAAAAATTTGAGCATATAGAAGCAAAGAGTAGAATGGTGGTTAGCAAGGTAGGGGAGTGGAGAGAGTGAGGAGATTTGGTCAAAGGGTATGATCTTTAAGTTACAAGATGAATAAGTTCAGGGGATCTAATGTACAACATGAGTGGTGATGGATGTGTTAATTTGATTGTGGTCATCATAATACAATGTATACATATATCAAATTGTGAATATGTGTATTTTCTCATAATATCATTTCCCATCATCATTATGTTTTAAGTCATAGTGAACATTAATAAGAACTTACTCTGCACATAGTACTAGTGGGCTAAGCACTTAATGTGTATTTTCTCATCTAATCCTTACAACCACCCCTGAGGTAGATATTATGATATTCCCATTTCACAGATAAGAAAATCAAAGCTTAGAGAGGTTAAGTAACTTGCTCAAGAACGCACAGCTGGTAAGTGCTGCAGCAGGGGCCTGAACCCACATGAAGAAAACTTCAAAACTCTGCTTAGGTGTCGATCAAGTATTTTTAAATATCGATTAAATATTGAATAAATACAAAAGAATCATAACCTACATGTAAGGTGTAAAGAATCATGATGCAATGAACAAAAATATTGCCCACAGCCAAGTTTAAGGCATACACACTTGCCCGTGACAGTTCCTCAAAGTGGTCTTCATAGAAGTTATCACAATTGGAATTAAATGTCATTGGTCCTAGGATTAAAATTCTTCAATGTGAAGAAGACAAAGTCTCCCCCGCCCCTTGGGGTGGAGCAGGTCTTTTGCCTCTCCAGAATCCAGATTGGATGCGTGCTGTGAGTACAGTTCTGGCGGATGCTTCTCAGATGTGCCTTTGCCCAGCCTCAGAAAACCTCTGCACTGAGAGAAGCTGGAGAAATCAGAGCAAGGCCACCTCAGTGAGGTGGCCTGTGCAGCCTTGGGAGCAGTGGCATCAAAGTGGGCAGTGACTGGGAGATAAGCGGGAATGTGTGCTGGTGGCAAGAACAGCTTGTGATGAACACTCTAGGTGGACAGAGCAAAGACCATGACATAGCCAGCAAGAACACCGAAGATGCCAGCAGGAAAACTTGTGTAGCTAAAGTGAGGGGACAACGTTAATTTGCAACCTAATTGAGTGTCCCTGAGCCATTCTGGAGTATGTGAATCGACTTCGAGGTTTTAGGTAACCAGTGGGGTGTAGGGGGCTCAGCACCGAAGCTGTTTTCATGATTGCAGTGATTTTGACCCACACCCTTGTCTGTCCACACTCCTGGCTAGTGCGGGTTGAGTAAGTAAAGATTCATCTATATTTAATAAAATGCAAGTTTCACTTCCCAGACTACTTACTTCATACAACTGTGGGGGTCACCCACTACTTCCTATTGTCTCCAGGGGTGAATGCTAAAAGTTGCATGAATTATCCTTAATCAGACAGACACTTCCAATAAACACAAAAAAGCAGCATTTAGAGCTAGTGCCTTTGCCACCACCAGTGTCGATACCTCTTCACCACCTTCTGCCAGTGATATATAGTTCAGGAACTTTCTTATTACTTGCCTGAATTATTGCAATAGCTTCCTAAGCAACATTCTTGCTTCCATTCTCTCTGCTATATTTGCCACCATATTTTCCTATTTAAATTGTTTTTAATTATCTGAAACAGACCTGTATTTCCAAAGTCAAAGTGATATAACAAATCATGTTTAGAAAAGTTTCACTTCAAGATTCATCCCTTTCCTCCATAGGTAAATATTTTCATTAGTTTTTCACTTGTCCTTCAGTGATTTATTATTTTGGCAAACACAAGCAAAAATGTGTGTCTGTATGTGTTTATTAGTATTTTCTCCCTTTCTTAATATAAGATAGCATGCTAAATGCACTACTGTATCTTTTTTTCTTAATGACACATCCTGAAGATGCATTTATGTATAGAAATCACCCATGCTCCTTTTTTACAGTGGCATAATATTCCATTGTGAGAATATATTAATACTATTTTTTTCCAATCAGTCCTCTGTATTGAACATCTGAGTTATTTCAAATCTTTTTATTGACACCTAATGTAATAAAAATAAATTTGGTAGCAATATCACTTCCCTGCTCAAAAATTGCTATGGCTTTCCATTGATTGCAAAATTCAAACGCCTTAGGAGGTCTTTTAAAGTCCACGACAATCTGCCTTGTTTTTCCACCATCCAGCTATATCCTGTGTGGCAGCCACAGTGGAACCTACCTTCTTCATTCCTCAAATATGCCCTGCATGTCACTTATGCTGTTCCCTCAACCAGAATTATTCTTCCCATCCCTCCCCTTCCACCTCTGCCTTCCATGTTGATTGAAATTATTCCTCAATTCTCAAAAGAAAACTAATCTCCCTTAGGACCCCTTTACTGATTACTGTCCCCATTCACACTTTCCCCTAAGTGAAATTAATCACTTCCACCTTGGTCTTCCTAAAGCATTGTGCTCATATTTTAATATTTCATTTTTGTAGTTTATATCATGCAATATTTTCTGGTTATTTATGTATGTTTCTTCCCCCTTCATCCAAGTAGATCATGGAAAAACAATTCCTGCACAAGGCTTTTACATGGTTAAGTGATCAATACCTATTCCCTGAATTGTTTGTTTTTATTAAATGTCTGTAAAAATAAAGCACACACAATAACCAGGGACAACATTGCTTATGGCCTTGGAAAACAAATGAGTGTCACTCATCCCTTTACTTGCTTTGTTTTACTCTATTGGATGGTGGGTGAGGGCCGAAAGGAATTTTTGAAGAAATAAGAATTATCTGAATAACTGAAGGTTGTTATTTTTGTTTGCACAGCATATTCATGTAGTTTTAAAGTTACCATGCTTTGACACATCACCTTTGCTCTTAATAGCTTTTTGCCAACTACACTAAATTTCAAATTAAGTTATTTAGCTTCTATCCAGAATGACTGCCAAGCACTTGTAGAGTTTAAATGGTTTATTGATAACTTAAAATCAACATTTAAATTTAAGAACATGACCGAGCTCCTCATAATGAATATATTAAATGTGTGTATATTTTGGTATAGCAATTTTGCCTCAATAAAGCTAAAAAAATTAACCTAAGGACATGAATTACTGCTGCCCAATAAAATTGATATGATAGATTCAAACTATTTATGGAAGTCCCTTTAACAGTTATACAGATCTAATCTGCTGAAATTCACTAGAAAATTCTTGGAAATTTTATTTATTTCTTTATGTCATAAGAAAAAAACCACAATTTTTATTAACCATCATAAGAAAGAGTTGTAACGAGCTTTTTCAAGGGAATTTTGTCAAAATTTATACAATTCAGTACAAAGATTCTGATTCTAGAGATAAAAGTCTTTCCAGACTTTTTGGAAGGCCTCCAGAAGTCACATCAACACTGAAAGGATTCTGCCAAGCTCTAATTGACAGGAATATTTTTTGGGGGCTAACAAACGTTAGTTGTGGTGGGTCATATATTCTATTCACAGATACAGCATAAAATCTATACCCTAAACGGCTTATAATTTCATGAAATGTATAAAACTTATCAATGACAGAACTGTCAAAGACTTTGTGACCATCTTTAATCCACCACAGACTTGCTGCAGGGTGATGACTAAGAAAATAAATATAGCTCACATGCAGTCCCAGCCTACAACTCCCACTTGTGGCATTGTTCCTAGCAATTCATAAATATTTATTGAATTAACAAATAGATATTTGAGATATTGTGGAGATAAAAACAGCTGGGCTTTGTGGTAAATTATATGTGGGAGGCAAAAGGAGGAGAAGAAACAAAGTGAAGATGTTGTGAGCCTGGGCAGCTGATGATCCCTTTGATGGCAACACTGATAGCAATTTCAAGGAAGGAATATCATCTCATTTTTTGACAGATTAAGATGCAAAAGCCACTGAAACTGTCCCCAGAAATTGTAAACTAAAACGGTTAGGTCATGTCTTAAAGGTAAGGAACATAGATGAAGATTTGGAAATCAATAGAACTCCAAGCAATGGTTAAAATGAAGCAAATGATTTTATCCATGGGAAAGACTGTAGCAGGAGCAATTTTAAACAGTCACTGAGCAACGCTGTTAATGAACACTATTACAAGAACATTTTTGTTGACCTTATTAGGGTTGTTCTCCCATTATTGTTAGTAGGTGCTCCATAGAGATCAGTAGTAAAGATACCTCAATTCTGAGAAAGAACCCTTTTAGTGCCAGACTTTCAGAAGCTTCCCAAGCTGTCTGTTAAATTTGTGACCAGATGAAATACGGTCAACTCATATTCCATTCTATGTTTAAAACTTACATTTTTCTAAAAACATTGATCTGGCTGTCCTAAGCCAGCGGAGGCAGAAACTTCGTATGAGTCAGGGCTGCTCTGGCTAAGGTTTATGGAGGGTCTCTTCCAGTCTTGCATTTAAATCCCTCCCTCCCTTCCTGTAGCACAAGTTGTAAAGTGCTCTGTAACCCCGTGGTCAGGAGAAATGAGAGGCTCTGCTGAGACTGTAATCTTCGTTCTAAACAAATCTCTGGCGAGGGCTGGTGAGTGGTGATACATCACACAGCTCTCTCCTCTAAGGCGCCCAGTGTCACCTCCACAGTGCTCCCTGCTCCAGCTGGAAGATAGGAGAGCTTCCGGCAAGCACCAGCTCTAGGTCTCCCGTGCAGTAGCATGCACAATGCATTAGCTGCTGAGCAATGGGCCTGGCCCACAGCCTAATTATTAACATTTGAAATTCGGCTGCTGGGCAACTGCAGGAATAGCTTCTATGACATTTAAAAATATGGATTTTTTTTCTCCTCCTACTTACTGGACAGACCTATTGCATATTAGTTTCTGGATATACTGTCAGTGCAATTGGAGAAACCATCTCCACCGTGACTACAGTGCGATTGATCACTGTAAGGACGAGGCACATTCTTCCGAGGACAGTAAACGCTAAACACATATTGGAAAATAAAGAAAAGAAATATTCATATTATTATTATTTAATACTAAAACTAATATTAATCATAATTATTTAACCATTTAGATGCTAAGTTCTATAAAAAGCAAAATACCACCAAAACCCCATCACTATAGATAGAATCACAGTTCACAGGACGTTTTCCATTCTGTTTAGATAAGGCAGACAGACATATTAGAACTATATCTCACACATTCAATCAATAGGCCATAAGGATTCATAAATATAGAGAGTTCACTTAAAACTTTGACCTTCCAGCCTCTAAAAAGGCCTTTGGAGTTGCAAGGATTTGCTAACATGCTCTTAAGAGAGTATTTTAGGCTCGACATAGCCTCGAATGCTGGAGAATGTTGGTTACCTTTCAGAAAAGGAATTTCCTCCACACCCTGTCCGATAAATGAACCTAAACTGAACGTGGCTCTAGGGAGAAAAAGGGGGTAGCTTCACGCTAGATCTGACATTTTCATGCAGTCACTGACAGAATCTGAGATAAGTCACATCCTGAGTGTGGTTAGCACTGTCGTGTTGCTCCTTTCTCAAGGGAAGCCAAGGACCAACACATCCACTGAGTGCTCAGCAGTTCATGGGAGGGAAGCATCTGTTACAGAGACGCGCCAGTGAGATGATTTGGAATCGCTCTTCTTAACCCTAGATAACCCTCTCATTAAGCACAGGTGCTTGTCTGATCTCTGGCTCATTGGTTGAGAGTCATTTTATACTGTGGCTGCAAGGAGAGAATATACATGTTCAAAATTATTCACTTCATTATCCTATGTCTCAGCCATTTCACCTAAAAAGCTAAAAGAATAAGAATAGCCAGGACAAAGTGGCTGTAAAAAAAGTAATGAACACAAATATTTAAAAAGCATTTTAGGTAATAATAATAAAAATAATAATACTTTACACATGTAGAATAATTTACACTAGGTAATGCTTTGTAAATCACTTTGCATACATTACATAGGACATTCAAATCTCAAAGCCAACCTACAAAGTGTACAAATAGTGTATAGATGATAAATAACTAATACTGAGAGTAAATTAGTTTAAAAATTAACTTTACAGATGACATTATTTTAAAAGAATGGGAAATCATTCTTTTAGTAATTTAACATTGGCACCAATACCCCAGAAAGATAGACGATTTGACCTCAGCTTTAAAGTTGTCTTCATTGTTAATTTCCATAAAAACCTTAACATTGTCTAATTATAGGGTTCTGCATTCATTGATCTCACTAATTCAACTGTTTTATCTGAGTGCCTCTCCTGAATTGATAAATCTAAATTGCACATTTTCTAAACTGCTAAGCTCAGGAGAAATCTTGAAGGTGGCCCAGATGCCTGTTGAAGTCTTTTGTACCCATCTAGCACCATCTACTGTAACTTTGCAATATTGGATTTGTTGTCCATTTCTCAAAATCATGATGTTCAGATTCTTTTACATTTGTCCTGGCATTAGTCAGTCCACCAAAGGTATATTTTCATGATTAAATTGAAAACCAAGCAATTTTGGTGGCAAAACATGTGAAAAAGGAGTTTACGCTTCATGGCGTTCAATTTTCTCACCAAGGAATAGGTTTCTCAGATTACCTGGATCATCTTGAAATCTGTTGGTGCATAAGCTATATTTTTGCTAGAAACCTTCTTAAAGTGAATGAGTAGTTACATATGAAAAACATGTGAAGACCTTGCAATTGCTTTGTCCTGGAAAAATATGTGTTCACATGATTCAGACAACTTACCGTTTTATCATTTGTCTGCCTCCCTGGAAGTAATAGAACATAAAGAGAATGAAATCAATATTCTTTTCTACTTGCCTAGCACAAATGGATACTTACTTGGGGTCAATAGTCCTTTTTGAGGGTTTTGTGTGATGTTCAAAAATACTACTACTCTACGTAGGGAGAGGACAGAGTAGGGAACCATGGGGGAAACATATGGTTCGCTGTAGTCATCACCAAGGCCCTGGTTTTTGTTCTGGGTTGTAGATTTGCAAGTGATTATTACATTATTCAAACTAACCAAATAAATAAGGTGAAAAATTAGTTAAAGTAGGCCATGAATGAACCAATGATAGAGTCAGTCATGGACCAATCCGTTGTTCCTATAGTCTAATGCCAAGAGAAAAAACAGAAAAGAAAATACTCCTACTTTGATTTGAATTGAATATTGGAAACTGAAGATTTTCTGCCTAGTGAGTTTTCACCAAGTGAAGGAACAACCCGACTTGAACCCTCAAGACTGGTTAAGGGCTGTTTCTTGATCTCCAAAGGAATTTCCCTGTCACAAGTCTCCCTGCAGGTTATTCCATCTTCATATGTTGCTGTGATGCTAATTGTCTTAAAGTGCAGCACTCCTCTTATTAGGGGATGATATATGCATCAAGAGACAGGTACAAGAAGGTTCATAGCAGCACTATTTATGACAGCCCCGAACCAGAGACAATCCAGATATCCATCAACAGCAGAATGGATTAACGTGATAGTAATATATTCACACAAAGGAATACTCTATAGCAATGAAAATGAATGAACTACAGCTACCACAACATGGATGAAACTCACAAATACAACACTGGATGTAACAAACCAGGTGCAAAATAACATATACTATGTAATTGCATTCCTATAAAATACACAAAACCAGCAAATATGTTTGAGGAATTCATGACTAGGTGTTAAAACTATAAAGAAAAGTGAAGACATCATTATCATAAAAGTCAGGTTAGTTGTTACCTTTGAGGGAGTGATGCAGTGATTAGGAGGACACTTGAAGATGAGGCCTCTGAGCTGCTGGCACTATTCTATTTCTTGACCTCGGTGTTTGTTTTATGAAAATTTCCTTATGATTTATACACTTCCCTGAATTTCTGTTATATTTTACAATTATTAAAACATTGAAAAACAAATAATGAAAACCTTCTTATGTGTCTCTATTGCCCACCCAATTCCTCATCCTATTAATTAGAGCTCCCTCTATCTGCTCCCAGCTACTGATCTTATCTGGCTCCATCTTCTCTCCGTGACATACACCATTCTCTGATCAAGATTGTACTCTTCTTCCGTGACTTTGTACTTTTTCTACTTCCATGCCCAAATGCCCACCCCTTTCTTCCAATCTTATTTCCACCCACTGAATTTGCACCCATCTTTTAAGGCATAGCCAAACCAAGACTTCCTTCATAAAGTCATCCTTGAACAACTCAGTCAAAGGTAACATCTCCTGCCTCTGAATTCTCAGTTCCATGTGGGCCTCCCTGATAGCAACTACTATCGTGTGTGTGTGTGTGTGTGTGTGTGTGTGTGTCCCCTTTGTCCATAAACAACACAGCTTTGAGCACAGTGAGTGCTCAATAAATGTAGAATAAATTCATTCTTCAATGGAGGAATGAGGATTATCCGTTCTGCTTACTCACAGAAAAAGGGTCACCATTTATTATGGGGACTCTGAGGAATGACCCAACTCACCCAGCAGAGTTCACTGGCTGTTATGTACAGTTGGGTTTTGCCATTCTGGAAACTGGCCTGCAGCTCCCAACTAGGTTATACAAGTCACTCTATGCAGCTGGTCCTGGGATTGGGACACACACAAATAAATTTTGTAAACTGTGTTTGGAAAACTCTAGAAGCTACTATGTAATTCATAATGCATATGAAGACATTTTGTCTGCATGGGAGTATTTATAGAGATCACACATAGAGCCATGACTCTGTGAGCATGTGTACGATTGTGTGTGTGCACGGGGAGGGGTATGTGTAATTACTTTGCAAATTACTTTGTAAATCTACTACTTACAAATGTATATTATTTGGTGGAATTCAGAACACCTCACTCTCCCCTCCCCAAAGTCTGTGGATCAGTCTGAAGAGAGAATGAAACTGGGCATTAGAGAAGACTCTTAAGGCAACTTACAAAGCAGTTGGTACCATCACTGGTTAGCCATTGGTATGCATAAGGACATTCATAAATTAGTCATTCCTGAGTCAAGAAATACCTACATTGTGAGTGCGTGTATATGTTTGTGTGTATGTGTTATGGCCTATATTTAGGAACCTGTTCATTAGCAAATGAACATCTCTACTTTGATTGACTTGACAGAATCATTCAAAAACAACTTGTGTCACTAAATTTTGAAAGAGGGCTTATAGCAATGCAAATGTTGACTTAGGTAGGACTTAAAGCTAAACAGAAAAAGAAAACAATAAACCATTTAGAGAAGATTCTTGAAAACTTTGCTTGGGTGGCATTGAAAAGCACAGAAAATATCTTTGGATAGAGGGTCCTGTTGATCTGTTTAGCTCAAGTCAGAATTAATGGTTCAGATGCGGGATGCGGAGAGAGGGTTGACATTAGTGGTTATTGTGAAGGACCATTAGTATAGGTATAGGATCACAAATAAGTTACTTTTACATGTGAACTCTAAAATGCATTACACGCATATGAAGTATTAGATGTAAAGTATAGTTAATGGCAAACAAATGTTTGAAATTCAAAGCAATTCCAGGAAAGGAGAAATGAAATGAGTCCATGTTATATTCATTAGGCAAATGGCCTCAAACATTTGACATGTTTCCCAAACATCTTGTGAATTGCTGGCTTTAACATGTTGCAATTTTGTTGGTTAAAAAATTGTCAAGAAAATTCAGTAGAAGTCATCCAAACAATATGCCTTACAATGATCTGTGAAGAAATACTTTTAACTTAGAAATAGGAGAAGGCTCTCTGTGCTTTTTCTCAGGTCCTAGAAGAAGTATAATTCAGGAAATGAAGTCATGTGATTAGAAAATATCATTAACATTCTTTGTTATTATGTCATGAACATTTTTTATGGTTTGGATAGTTTCTTTATAAGTCCCTTATGCAAACTCTAAACCCAAATGATTATATCTGTTTTGGAAAACTTTGGAGCTGTCTATGAATTTTATGTAGTTGTCCATAAGGAAACACAGCAAAAAGATAGGCTGCTGTTTGGTTTTTCTTTGAATTTGCTAGTTTAAAAGTGTTGCAGCTGCATTTTTCTTTGGGGTTCTCTGAAGAAATGTGAAGTTTTGATTTTGAATTGCAAGACTATTCCTTTTTTTTTTTTTTATCATTGTCTTCTTGTCATTGACAGTTTACAAGTATTTTTCAGTTGTAGATGCTGGAGAAAATGAAATAAACTATAATAAAAATAATTTTGTCCAGGTGGTACATAAATCAGTTGAGGAAATACAGTTCTTTATGGCAAATAAAAAACATATGTATTACCTAGTGCACCAAAATGTTATTATTCATCAAATGAGTGTTAGAGATGTGTTAGGATTTAGATATGTAAGGAAGAATATTAGGATAGAATGTAGCAATATTGCATATTTTTGCCTAATAATGTGGCATAATTCAAAACAAATATGTGAAGAATTTTATATGAATTAGGCGAAGCCAAAGATCATTTTGGAAGTATATAGGAATTTCCCCATTAAGAAGATTATCTGCTATTTCCTCTTAGTTTATGATTTGCTGAATACTGCTGAATATTACCATCAAACTTCAACAAAAGAATTCAAAAATAAAAACTGCGGTGGTTATAGTGTTAACTAGAGAAGTACCTGATTTCTAGTATAATCTGGAAGGAACAGGAATGTCTAATTATATGTATGCATGTGTTTGTGTGTAGAGTATATGCATATGCGATACATCTTTTTTATTTGACTAATTACTGTGGTATGTAAATTATTTTTGTAACCTGAAACAGACACTTTTATCTATGTTCTTTCTGCATTTGTGTATACAGATTATGCTGTTATTTTATTTTTTCCTTATTAATGTGTTATTTTATAATTTTCTGATTGTTTTATGTGTTTTGCTTCCCAATTTAATTACAACTTAAAAATGGTTTGTAACTTCTTTTGTAACTTCCCTTCAATTGTTCTCATAAAGTGCTTAATACATAACACATTTAGGTACTTAAAAATGCTTTTAAACAAATGAATGAATT
Source organism: Lepilemur ruficaudatus (assembly GCA_963574885.1). Lineage (NCBI taxonomy): Eukaryota > Metazoa > Chordata > Mammalia > Primates > Lepilemuridae > Lepilemur > Lepilemur ruficaudatus. The sequence continues at coordinate 149,096 of CAUYRT010049464.1, forward strand.
TATTTGCTATTATTTACCATTGAGTTATCTTAGTAAATTAGGCTGAGAGTTTAAGGAATTGATGCAGAAATACAAAAATATTTAGAATGTTATAGTTTGCTGGCTTTAGTTACGACAATCATTTTTATATTTTCATATTTTCTTCAATTCTTTGCTTTTTTCTTACATTTTTATGCCAATTTTGCATCAAAACTAAGAGTTTCGGGCTTTACTGAAAGTAAGTGAAAATATAATTTTGCTCCTTTTTATGACATTTACTAAGCAGGAAGAAAATACTCTCATTTTAATTTTTAAAATACTTTTGATGCATTATTTTTGTCCTCAAAATATTCCTTGATTTAACCAGAATCCTTATGGTGCATCCCAAAGTCCAGCATCTAATAGCAACTTTTGAAAGTGGAAAGTTTCAGTTATTTTTCTTTTAAACCAAAACCTATAAATATATTTAATATCAATTAAATGAATACTACTGTCATTTACTTTTAAAATGAGCTTGATATGTTTATCAGTAAAAATGGAGGTCTGACCTAAATCATTCGCTGATCTGTTATGCAAAAATCTTTTCCTATTTGATAAATTCAGTCTCTTTAAATTTCTTCTTACCCTCCCCTTTCTCCTCCTGTTCCTGCTTTTCCTCTGTCTTCTTCTATTTCACTTGCAAATCATAAGGAGGGAGAGGGGTAATAGAGATAAATTCTCAGAGAGTTATGAACATTTTGAAAAATAACATAGGTTAGAAAAGATCTGTGTGAATGATGACATAAAACAAAACCAGAATATTCTTTCTCATGTAACAAAGTTTTACATTAATACATGTGTTTATTCATTTTAGCACATGGGTCAGACTATGGTTAAAAAATATTTCACAATTTAACAAAATCAATTAATAAAGGTTAAAACTGTCACATGTAAAAAATCATATAGCATCAGAGCTCTTGATATACACCTGTCATGATGTGAAGACGCAGATTTAAGCAATATGTGCTGTGCCTTAGTGTATGAATGTGTTAAGTGGTTAAATATCAAGTGGGGAGAGTTGATTGAAATAAATAGTCTCACTTGACTTGTCACTTAGTCGAACTTCACATAATACTGGGGTTTAAAAGTGAAATCATCTGGTGATTAGGATATGTTGGTAGGAGTACTGGTCCTGAACTTAGTTTAGTGCTTAGAGCATGGTCAAACATGCTGAATTAATGAATTAATGTTTGGACGAGGCATTGACCAACTGCCCTACAATTCTGGGTCCTCATGTACAGATAGAGGATAATATTGCTTTTGGAAGGAGTTTTAGGAAGTCTTAGTTCACAGTTGGTGTGTACTTTGCGTGGTGTATAAGGAGGATAACGATGACAGGACACCTTCTCTACGCCATTCACTTTGGGGACCAGAAAAGGAGTGGCAAGTACTTCAAGGAAGTTGAGAGATCAAAGATCTGATAGCTTCTTGGTGGTTAAAGGCACTCAGGTTTTATGACATTTTCCTCTAGTTAGTATAAAAAATGTCACACACGTCAGTGGCCCACCAATCTTGTGCTGTCTCCGAAGGTGATACCGATGCTTTGTAAGAATGTGGTGATTTGCATCCATGACATCATCCTCAGAGGTTAGGGATGTAACCTGAACCTGCCTAATTTCTCCTTAGTGAACTGTTACGGTTCTGTTATCCATGAATTGATCCAAATTCGCCTTGACCACATCCACCTTCTCATCTTGCCCAGCTTTTCAGGTATAATAAGTTCCATGTGTTTACTAGTAACTGCATAAACAAGCTTTTCATGTTTGTTCTGAAACCATGCTCTGTAAGTTTTAGGGTACATTGTGCATACTAGACTTTCATCAGTATGCTCATGTTCACCCTGGTCACACCTTCCTGGTGTCCTAAATGTTGATCATATCACCTCTATTTTAGGGGAGAATTATCATACAAAGGAATTATTAATAAGTCCTTCACATCTAATCCCAAACAAAATACACCCATGTTTTTAAAGTTCTGAAAAACTCTTCCAGAATGAAAGGAGTTTTTCAGTGTTAGGTTTGGGGAACTCCCAATTCCCTCACAATAGATTGGTTCTGTAACAAAGACGAAGATTTGGTATGCAAACACTCCCAGCCAGAGCACATACAGACTTTCATAATTCACTCAGATATACCAGTCTAACCCTCAATATGTGATAAAAATTGATTATCCATTTAAAGTTGTTTCATGGTCCATGCATGTGTTTCCACTGGTGTTTTAAGTGGCTTTACACAGAGTGAAATAGCATTACTTAAACAGTAAAGTATAAACATAATATGGCTCGTTTATTAAGGTCCCAATGCTGCAGCTGGAAGGCATCTCAGGCAGTCTCGATGCATAGAAAATGTCAACATCCTTGACTTCATAGCTAGTGAGACAATTGAGACACCTTGATGTGGACTATGTATGATTCTTTTCTCCACCCTTTCTTCCAGTGGATGATAGGCTGTGTTTTTTTTTTTCTTTCTAATCCAAACCATTTCTAGGCAGCTATGCATTGTTCACATGAGTTGTTCGTTAATAAATGCTGTAGCTAAAATTTCAGCATGTATTGAAATTCATTTCAATGTAAAAGTTGGGAGTTGTCATCTTTGTTCACGGTTATTGTTAAAGGAGGAAGTGTGATCTGCAAGATCATGAAAAAATAGTAAATAAAATCATTGGGTTTTTTTTTTGCATAAAATCCTAATGAGATTGCCCAAATCTGTTCTACCATGAGCCTTGGCTATATCCAAAAACACCGGGGATGCTTGTTGTAGCAGACACTGTTAGTACCCCTTCCATATCCCCTGGTCATTCACCATCCCTGTGCAAGCCAACCAGATGGTCTTCAACTGAACACACCTGCAACTCTTTGCCTTTGGACTTCCTCTCGTTGCCAGAATCCCCGTGGTTCACCTGTATGTCAAACTGGCAGTGCCAGGGTGGCAATGATGGAAGTTGACTGAAAAATACCCAAGCTTATCTGTATCTTGGGTGAAATATTTCTAATGTGTGCTCTTTACTATCCTCCTGAGTTCCCAGTGGGATTGAGCTGTGGTTTCCCACAGTGGTAACCTGCTCAATAACATATGCCTTTTTGGCTTTTCCCTCTTCCTCACTCCCCTATCAGGTTTAGTTTACCAAATAAACTCCTTGCTCTCACATTCTTGAGTCTCAGGGTCTGCTTCTGAGAAATTCCGATCTCAGATTTTAAAATATATATATATATGTGCGTGTGTGTATGTATATATGTGTATGTGTATATGTGTGTGTGTGTATGTATGCGTGTGTGTCACTCCTTTCAGCTGGCCTGAAGTTGGGCCAGATTGACTTCCACGTGAGTTGTATTTAACTCAGGCTAATTTTGATCCTGGGTCTGCGTGAAGCAAAACCCTGTGGTTGGTTCGTGAAAATCTTACTTGTTGATGTTCTTATTGCAATTTATAGTGACAATTTAATTCTAAAATGTGGATTGCCTTGCATATAACTCATGCACAGAAAACTATAAAAAATAGCAAATTTTTTTCATTAAATTAGAAAGGATCATTTTGGTTTGTGAAGTTTTCATTCTATTTTTGTAATAAAACACCATGGCCCCTAGGAAAAATTTTTTCCCTCAGTGCGGCAGTCAATGTGTTAAGCCATGAATGAGTGAATCCCTTTATGGCAAGTTTGGGCTTCTCTGCTCTTTTGCCCCTCTGCCTTCCTCCATGGGATGATGCAGCAGCAAGGCCCTTGCCAGATGTGGGCTCCTCCACTTTGGACTTCCCAGCCTCCAGAACTGTAGGAAATAAATCTCTGTTCTCATCCAGTCTATGGTATTCTGTTATAGCAGCAGAAATC